>WAAG01036447.1:344-96422 GCA_013390105.1 Tichodroma muraria | reverse complement strand
TACAAATGGAAAATCTGTGACTGTGGCTGAGAATTGTGAACTGTGTGCTCTCCCAATTTATGTTTTCTTCTGTGCCAAAATAGTTAATTATTTTAGAGCTCATTGGATTTTAATTGCTGGTGGGCAGAATATTGTAGATTGCATTACGACTCTTATATTCCCAAAACTATTCTTAAAACTTCAGTGCAAAATGGAATAAGTGCCAGAGTCAACTTCTTATTAAAAACAAACAAGTAAACAACAACAACTGCAGCAACAATCGAAAAAACATCCCCAACCCCCCCAAATATACATTATTGTCACTTTTCATAGCTACTTCATCACCAGCCATCTTAGAAAAATGCTGTTCTTTGAAGTGGTTTATTACCAACACTGAAGGAGGAGGAGATGGTGTTCCCTGGGCCATGTTTTGGAAGCTTTCCCTTGCAATAAGTCAAGTATTTGTGAGAGGGAGGGATTTTCTCAGTGTCAGTTTATTTTAGTAGAACTCTTTGGTTAGGAAGATGAAATTTGCAGCTCCAGTTTTCTCTTTGTAAAAGAGCATTCAATATTCTTCTTCCAGTCAATGGCAACACTTGCTGTATCTTGTGTGCAGGATTGTTTTACAGCCCAAAATATTTATTATGTGTTCATTTCTGTGTATCTATTTGTATATATTCATGTGGTACAGGGAGATGTTACATGTTTGATGTGGATATTTGAGTACAACCTTGTCTTTGAGACAATAAACCCAGATCATAGGTGAAATATTGTGCCATTTGTAGGAAATGGGAATGAGAGGATCAAATATGAAATATATTCATTTTCAGCATTGTATTTCCATTAACTCCATTGCATTGCATGTTACCAGAAGAGTTACAGTAAATGTTACTACAAAGGCTCTAATGCAGGAAAAGTTCTTTGACTCAGAAAATAATCACATGTTTGCAATTAAAGAGATGATGGGGAGTTTACTGAAGCCAATAAAAATATTTCCACTCAATGCAATATACTTTGAACTTGGTTTTGGACATTTCTCTCACTATTAATGAGCATTTCCATACTTCCAACTGCTTTCCTAAATTGATGTTCCTGGTATCCTGTGAGCACTGAAGTGCCAGGCACGTCAGGAAAGCTTCTGCACGTGGAAATTTCAGAGTCAGAAGTTTCTCTGTGGGGTTTCAGAGGCAGCTCTGAGACAACAGGCTCTCATTCCCTGTTTCTCAGCTTGTGGAGCTGCATGGATGCAGGGAAACATCAGCCAGCTTAGTTTCCTTCAATTTGAAGACGTGTGAGGAGAGAAATTAGTAAACACAGGTCTGAGTCAGTAGCATTATTTATACAGTATGGGTTTAGCCTTTAGCTAAAATAGAACTGCTTTTAATGCAATATCTCTACTTGCTGGCATAGTGAAAAAATTAGCATTTCTGTTGGGGAAAATAGTAAAATAAATGCATTTCTGTGCACTGACACCCTGGGTCACCTCAAATCCCTTACCTGTAGTACCTCACAGAGTGTGGTTGTTTTAATTACTCTCCATTATTTTAATTGCTCTCCATGGCATAATGTTTTAAAAATTAGATAGGAGAGCTATAAATCCATGAGCAAAACATAAAGCTTTTACAGCTAAGAAATAATCAGAGAAGCAAATGAAGAGTTTGTGCCGCATCCAGTTTAGAATGAACTAATTCATAGTGGATCTATTTTGATGCTGCATTGTCTAAATATGTTCTTTTTTTTTTTTCTCTTTTTTTTTGTTGTCAGTTGATGAAAACTGTGAATAAAATGTGCCCAAATATCACAAGAATTTACAATATTGGAAAAAGCAACCAAGGACTGAAGCTGTATGCTGTCGAGATTTCTGACAACCCAGGAGAACACGAAGTTGGTTAGGATTTTAATCTTAACTAAATCTGTTGAAGAGGGTGTTGGGATTTGGCTTTTTTCCCCCTCCTCTTTCTCTGTATCTGCACTAATTATCACTGATGGAATTATATTCATGGCAGCAAAGATTTCAAATGTATGTGGGAGGAACCTCAGAGCTGTATTTCTAAATTGGGAAGAGGAGGGTGAGCACAAATAGAGGACATTTTGAATGTGGGATCAAATTCTTTAATGATCATTCTTCACAGTAATAAAATCAAAGTGAATTTTAATACTAGGGGATGGATTTTAGTTGTGGGATTGATATAGCTGTGGATAGAAATTTGTCTTTTTTATGTGGGGTGAATGCATTGCAAGCAGGGACAGGTTAAACCTCCAAATAATTTTTCACTCGTGGGGGCTGGGGTTCAACTTCCTACCATGATATAATTCTTCAGCATAGAAACTCATTCAGTCTTTGGTCCTTCTCACTGTGACAGTGCTTGGGACAGCTGTTGGAATAAAGGAATTCTGTGCTTTGCTATATCCATGAATCCCCTGATAGGTGTTTAAATTGGTTGTTAGGAAAATTCTGTTCAGGCAAAGTATTTTTCATGTGACTTTTAGACCTTCAAAACTGTTAAAATCTACCTTTAACATGCTGAATTTGTGAATATAATTAAAGATAAGTTTAATCAAAAATGTGGTTTAGAGGTTTTACACATGGCATTAGATATCACTAATACATAAATCTGCTCTAAAATAGCATCAGAAAGCAATTTCTTTCTCCAAAATGATGCTTCCACCTCTCATCTGTGCAGCTGAGACATTTCTCCAACACTCCTTAAGTGAAATGTTCCTGATTGCCATCAATGCCATTTGATAGGGATTTGATTTGCTGCTCTGACTACAACTCTGCTCCGTGTTTTTTTCCACAGGGGAGCCAGAATTCCACTACATTGCAGGAGCTCATGGGAATGAAGTGCTTGGACGAGAGCTAATCCTTCTGCTAATGCAGTTCATGTGCCAGGAATACCTGGCTGGGAACCCACGCATTGTGCACCTCATCCAGGACACGAGAATCCACCTGCTGCCCTCGGTGAATCCTGACGGATATGACAAGGCCTATAAAGCGGTAATTAGGATTATGAACCCATCAAAGAATTCTTTTCTTTCCAGTACATGAATCAAAAATGCTTCTCTTGTCTCCATTTCCTTCAAAGATCACGTTTTACAAGCGATCAAAATTTAAAAATGAAAAGATGGGCACATCAAAGTAAGCACAGACCCTCTTGGGAAAAAGCTGAGAGAAACAGTATTTGATGTGATGTTGGCTAACAGAAAAATGTACATGGAAGGAGGGTCACAAAGACTGCCAGAACAAACCACCCTGAGGTGTACAGAGCCATGGGAACACCATTATGAAAAATGGAAAATTCATGCAGTCTGTTTCTCACGAGAAACCAAGCTCAACACGTGAAAATTTGCATTCCTCTGCAGCTGAAATTTAATAGTGTGCCTTTAAGGAGAGCATGATATGTTGGGCATCGTAATAATTCAGTCTGGATGAAGACAGACACCAGGAAAAATTGTAGGGGCTGGTCAAATGCACTGGAAAATCTTCCAGAGCAGTCTGCAGAAGACTGGAACAGGAAAGTCAGAATCATAGTCATGGGAGGGAATGTGTACTGTCTCCATTGAGAGATATATTTTGGCTAATCCCAAGTAAATTTTCATGGGTTTTCCTTCACCTCATTCAAAATTTCATACAAGATTTTAAAAAGAGTGCCAATTACTTAATTCAGTTAATTAAATAACTAATCTTCCATTTCTCTGTATAGAATTACCTCTGGCACATTCCCAGACATTCTGCAGGGACTCACTGGTTGTTGTATTTTGAATGAACATTAATTTTTATTTTCTTTCTTTTTCTTTCTTTCTTTTTTTAATCTAAGGGTTCAGAACTGGGGGGCTGGTCTTTAGGACGATGGACTCAGGACGGCATTGACATCAACAATAATTTCCCTGACTTAAACTCTTTGCTCTGGGATTCAGAAGATCAGAAGAAGAGTAAAAAAAAAGTTCCGAATCATCACATCCCAATCCCTGACTGGTACCTGTCTGAAAATGCCACTGTGAGTAAAGCCAGGAGAGGGGACACAAAGGCTGGGATGTGCTGGGAGAGTGAAAAATTTGCATTTCTCAAGAAGTGAATAACTTGTGAGTGAAGTTCCACACGTGATTGAAGGCAATAATGCCCTTTATGTCAGTGGAAATAAAAATGCACCACTAAAGGACCATCCCCCCCAGGTTTTAGAGGCAGGTCTTGAGGAAGAAATTGTTCCCTAGAGTATTTTCTTTACTTTCAGCTATTGCAAGAACGTGGAGGACTCAATACCCAGCTTTTGGGCAGCAAGGTAGACAAGGAGAAGCGCAGCGTGAGCTTGGCCGTGTGGATCAGGCTTCTCCCAAGTTTTGTGGCATAGATGAGCTCTTTGAAAACTCACCCACAGATTCGTCCTGGGATTTTCTTACTTGAAATATATCCTTATCTCAAAAAACACGGCAACAGATCAGGCATATGCAAACCCAATGCTGTGACTTACGTTAAAGTCGTTTATTGGATCGTAGTGCCAGAAATTTAACTTATTTTGGCCTGACCTTTTAAATATAATGGCAGCTATTAATAGCAGCTTCACTGTGGCAATTTTTAGTACTCTAGAATCACACAATCATGGAATAGTTACAGCTTAAAGGGGCCTCTGGAGATCAGTCCAACCCCTTGCTTAGGCAGGGTCACCTGGAGCAGGTGACACAGGAACACGTCCAGGTGGGTTTGGAATGTTTCCAGAGAGGGAAACTCCATGACCTCCCTGTGCAGCTCTTCCAGTGCTCTGCCATCTTCATCGGAGGTGAAACTTCCTGTGTTTTAATTTATGGCTTTTATTTATTTCTGTGTTGAAAAACCTTTGTTTTGGAAACAAAAAAAGGGGGACCAATGTCACCATCTGACACCTCTGTCAGCTCCTGCTCTTGGCCTCACTCTACATAGATATTCCTAAATAAAATACTGACATGAAGGTTTTGTTAGTTCTTAAGGGATGTCTGTGACCTCCCAAGGATGGCTGACAAGTACCATCATTTAAAGGAGATCTCCTTGCCCACATCCCTTCTGCTGGGTTCTCAAGCCATTCTCCTGCTGGCTCAGGAACTCCTGAGCCTGCTGTCCCTTTGAAACAGCATTATCAGATTTCCAGCCTGAATCAGAGCTGCTGTTACTTCTTCTCCCAGGTGGCGGTGGAGACGCGGGCAATCATCGCCTGGATGGAAAAAATCCCTTTTGTGCTGGGTGGCAACTTGCAGGGGGGAGAGCTGGTGGTGGCCTATCCCTACGACATGGTGAGATCCATGTGGAAAACCCAGGATTACACGCCCACCCCGGACGACCACGTGTTCCGCTGGCTGGCCTATTCCTACGCCTCCACGCACCGGCTGATGACGGATGCCAGGAGGAGAGCCTGCCACACTGAGGACTTCCAGAAGGAGGATGGCACTGTGAACGGAGCCTCCTGGCACACAGTGGCTGGAAGTAAGTGGTAGAAACTCCAGTTGGTGTTATCTTGCTAATTAGGGCAAAGCCACCACTGCCCGGTGTACGTTGCGGCAGCAGTGGTGGCAAAATGTTTGTTCCAAGAGGAATATTTCCAGATGTCATTACTGTCATTAATACCTGGTGACTACTTCTTTTGCGGTCAAGTTTTCCAAAAGTGCATAATGCAGAACGTTAGCTTTAAGACCTCTGTGCACTCACGACAGTCTGTCAGGAAGAAACCAACCCAGTCCAAACCCCCACACAAGGTGACAAGAAGAAAACTGCTGCCAAGCACCACGGCCAGTGTCAGAGCTGAAGCAGTGGCTGCAGGCAGAGATTCCAGTAGCTCTCAGATAAGGAAATCCTGATTTCAGCCTCCTGCTGACTGAGCTCAGCCTCAGATCAGCCCCCACTCACATTCACTCAGAGCTGTAATGAAATGCCATAAAAAGCTGCTGTTTGCCTGCTACCATCCTATTTCTAAAACACCTGGACGTCCTTACACTTGGATTTTACACGGGCTCCAGAGGCATTCCTGCTGCCAGGATCCATCTCCACACACCCAAGCCTGTCACCCTGTTAAAGAGCACAGAGGGGAAGCCATGGCCCGTGGCGTGGCCAAAACCTCGATTTCCAGGAAAGCCCAATTAGAAGCCCATTTTTAACAGCATTAGGCACGTTTGCCTCTCTGTGTGTGCACTTGGAGCAGGCTGGGAATCAGACACTCTGCTGATTCATCACAGTTCTGCTCAAAATCCTCGTGTTTTTCTAAGTGCATCAGTCAAACAACATATTCCCTGAAATTAGGAAATGAGACAGGCGTCTGCCACCAGTGGGCTGACGACAGGAACAGCACTAATGGCAAGCAGATGCAGGCCAGTGTCTCTGAAAACCAGGCTCAGCTGAATCTGGCTCGTATTTGGAACTTGCAGGTACTTCCACTTCGTAAGCATTTCGGGATTTTGGACGTGGCTTTTATGGATTTTATGCTGGCCCGTGTGGAGTTAGTGCTGGCCAGCCCTTAAAGGCTACAGTTGAGAATTAGCTTTTCAAATATTTTTTCAGGAGATTAGAAGGTGTTGGGTGAGCTGGGGGGGGAAGCTTGGACTCTTAGGTCTGACAGTACATTCCTGTGCATTTTTGTAAATTCTAGAGCATGATCTGAGAGCTAACTTGACCACTTAATTATCTAATTTATGAATTTAATTTTCCTAAGTGCTACAAGAAACATGATTATGAATGCATCCAGAAAAGACGATATTGGCCTTGTCACTAACAGCTGTCACACTGAGTTCCATTAAGTAGAGATGGACAATATAGATGCTGAATATTGCCCTGATTTCTTACATTTACATTACATACATGATCAATTGCATTTTGGATTTGTTTCATGTGATTTGTTTTATTTCTTGATGATGTTTTAATTATGATTTATGTCCTGCTCTTTTACATTATGGTAAGACCTCCAACAAACTGCTTGCAGAAGCTCTCCCACCCATCCCTTTGTGTGGGTGCCATCTCCTCACTGTACCATGCCTTGAAACTGCCCATCCCCTCTCTCCTCCTCCTCCTGCTTCCTTGCACTGGTCCTGCACGGAAACTTCTCTCTGCTCAATGCCATGGGAAAATTTAGATGGGATTTTTCTAATTTCATTTCAGTCCCTAGAGTAGCATGTGCACCACAGATACCCAACACCTCCTCATGGCTTTAAAACCCAGCCGTGATAATTCCTGCGTGTTGACTGCATTGAATGCAAGTTCTTCAGCAATTCTACATACAAAGATTTTGCACCGGGTGAACTACGCAGAGGCAAAAAAGGGATTGATTTAATTTTATTTCCTGTGTTTTTGAGGCTGGATTTGCATGTTCAGGCACTAGCGAAGAGTCGCTCTTGGCAACGCAAAGCCATTTTCTTAAATACGTGTATTAAAACTGAGCAATTACTGTGTATGGTAAAACATTTCACAGCAGATTAATCAGGATGTTATACAGTATGTGAGGGGAAAATAATTGTGGCTGTTTCTCAAGTGGAGGGGAAGCACATTTATGGAGAGTAGCATATGCCACTGGCTGATGTTTAGGTTTCCCCCATCAACAAAAGCGAAAACTTTAACATCCGTATTATATAATCCTCCTGCTCTGCTTCCAGAAGGCACTGAGGGCTCATTAAATACTTGACTACTGCTCTGTGGTAATTGGACAGGAACAGGGATTTTGGTTTAACTTTTCTTGGTCAGAAGCATTCGGTGAATGCGACTCCTGCTAATCTTTGCCATTTAAAACATAACAATTAATGATCATTAAAAAACATATTTTAAAATATTTTCTTATTAGAAATGCAGGTGGAACAAGAAATGAAGCTAACAGAATTTCTTCCTCTAGTGTTCATGTTCTGTATCTTATTATCTGTGTGAGATTGGAGAACTAATAAGCAGGAAATACAATGGTGAGAAACAGGAGAGAAACCTGAGAATGGAAATGTTTGAGCTCTGTATGTAAAGACGGTCCCCCTTGGTGCTCCAGACCTTTGCAAAGGTTACAGTGGTCTCTGTAATGCAGAATTAAACTGCAGCTCCTCAGAGATAGGAGGCACTGAGGTTCCTGGGGCTTGATTGGGACATATTTCTGATGGAAATCCCTATTGCAGAGCAACAGTGCAGATCCCAGTCTTCTACAACACTGTGGTAGGGAGAAAAGAGACCCTTTCATTTCTTACAAACTACAGACACCATAGGTAACATAAAATAATTATTACTACCTTGATTTTTCTGACTTTTCTATCAGTTAGATTACTCAGGAGGAGAGCAGACTGAGGAACTGCTTCACCAACTGCTCTGATAAATCACTTTTACGTAACAAGCCCTGTGAGCACATTGCTCTGTGCCCTGGCATTCAGGGTTCTGTCAGCTGGGTAAACAGCTGCACCTCCCTGCCACCCAACACAGACAGCTCCATTTCTACCCAGGGCACTCATAAGGGAGAGCTGCTCCGTGGCCAGTGTCCAGGATTAGGGATGCTTAGAGCTTTCTTAAAACCAAAGCACAGATTTTTGTTGTAGAGAGAGACCTTTCTCCTGGTTGTGTCCCCGTCTTCTCCATCAACAGAATCCCAGAAGGTTTGGGTTGGAAGGGACCTAAAACCCATCGAGTTCACCCCTGCTTGGAGCAACTTTTCACTATCCCAGGTTGCTCCAAGCCCTGTCCAACCTGGCCTTGAGCACTCTGGTGCTTTGTTACAGAGCATTTGGCATTTCTAAAAACTTTCTGCCCTTCCAATTCTGCAGGCTAAGGCAGCTGGATGAATACCCTCGTGTTTATAGAATTTACATTAATTTGCATTAAAAACTCAGATCTGATCAATGGATTAAAAAGGATATGAAGTTGTTCCCCTTTTCCCTACTATTGACAGGCATCAATGACTTCAGCTACCTGCACACGAACTGCTTTGAGCTCTCCATCTATGTTGGCTGTGACAAGTATCCCCACGAGAGCGAGCTGCCAGAGGAGTGGGAAAACAACCGCGAGTCCCTGATTGTTTTTATGGAACAGGTATCCTCCAGAAGGGTAGCTCCTCTCAGATTGAGAGATTAATTTTTATTGCATGACTAATTATGTGGTTATTGGTGTTTTTGATAGACGTAGCACTTCAGCCAGGCTGATTTGACTTCAGGGAACAAAGTAATGAAGCTTCTGAAAATCTGATGTGGGTGCTGAGCTTGCTAGAAGGGGCTGCTAGAAAAAGACAATATTGTGTCTGTTGTTTCATCTGTTCTTTGTATCTATATCTTGAATTTGATGCCTCAGGAATCCTAAAAAAAATTCACAAACTGATTCACAAGGTAATGCCTGAAGGGCTGCTACAGGCTTAATAATGATATTCCACAATGTGAGACGTAAAGTAGGAATATAAAAATATATTTCACTTATGGAATTAGTGATTCATTGTAAGTTCCTAGGGATACTACTGTTCATTGCTGTGCAATATTTACTTGCTTACTTTATTCTCGTCACAGGTCCATCGTGGCATCAAAGGTATTGTGAAAGATGTGCATGGAAAGGGAATCCCAAATGCTGTTATTTCAGTGGAAGGTGTTAACCATGACATTCGCACAGGTAAAAAAAAACCCCAATGAGAATACAAAACATCAGTGCAAAAGAACAGATTTGTGGTTTAAAAACAAACCCACTAAATCCTGTTCCTAAGTACCACATCCACGTGTTTTTTGAACGGTAATTTTATGTATTTTTATCTCTTTGCTGGTGTTCTGTGTTCTTAATTTTCTGCCACTTCCATGTGCTTTGCCACTGAGGTACAGAGTGGCAGATTTGGACACAAAAACTGATTTCAGGCCATGGAATATCATGGAGCTCTGTGACTTCCAAATCTTTAATGTTTGCCACAAGAGATGATCTGAGCCAGTAACGAATCTTGAAATATCTAACTTAGTTTATGATTAATTTCAGTGCTACTGTGTCTCCATTGTAAAAGAAAGCGTTGAATGACAGATACTTAATTAGTCAATAATGATTCTGCCTTAAATATTTCAAAATGGGACCACTGGGAAATGACAGTGGGAATTAAAGTAATCAGCTGTTTTTTCTTTTCTTGGAAGCCTTGGCAGTGCTGAAAGTCTGCCATGAAGTGTGGGTTGTATTACTCTGTTAACAAAATTAATGTATTGCTCTGAGTTAATGCAATATGTGATTAATCTCTAGCTCCCTGTACCCTGGATTGTCATGTGAAAAAAAAAATAAAATACAATAAATGTGCAAGATCCCAAAATCCACCTTGTAACACCGGGGAATCTCGCAGCTATTTACGTCTTGACTTATTGCTGAGCCTCTGCGGCTCAAGGCCATCTGCACTTGTTAGTAAAAATAAAAGTACTTATTTCATTCCCTTTAATTTTTCTTTTTAATGAGACATTTAAGCTCACACTCTGGAATCACTGTGGAGATGGGAACATAAAAGTTCTATCTTGTTTCATATTATCCAGATAACAATGCACGTCTCATTAGTCCCTGAAACTAGAGGATTTATGCTGGAGCCAAAAAGCTAAAATGACATGAATAACTCCAGAGAAAGAAGGCAAATTGTCAGCAGTCTTCTTTCATTTATACCTTTTAAAATGAAAAATGTGTCCATTTAAACCTCTGAGTTGCCTTGATGTGAAAATAGGCCAAGCAGGAGGAGAATTATGGCCGCTATCTCTATTCACATAAGTTTTGTTTCAAGTGAGCTGAGCTCTGCTGTTTCACTGGTACATTAACGTGGTCAGCTGCCCCGTGGAGCCAGACAAAAGTTGCCTGTAAAAGCCCTCTAACAACATTTAAAGGTTTGAGAAAATTCCTTCCCTTCTTCCTGTGGACTGAAATAAAAGCACATTGGTTTGACTTTCTCCTGGATACAATATCCCTGATGGAACGAGAGGGATGCTGACATTCAGCTAACACCATTAATGGGCTAATTGAAGGCATTGATTCCAAGAGCAAGAGCTTTGTGGGAAATTATTCCATTTTCCCTCGATGCAGATGTAACTATTGATTAAGTCTGAGTGATTCCATGTTGTTACAGTCAGATATGGGCTGGACTCTATGACAGAACCTCTGGAAAAAGTTGAATTGGGTGAACAAATGCACCTTTTCCCCCCCATGATGCCAGGACAGTTTTGGGGGTTGCTTCCTGTAATTTGGGAAATGACAAAATAAATATTGATGGACAAATGTGCAGTTTCTTCCCAGTGAAACACTTCTGTGTCACAGCCAGACTTCAAAGACAAATGCTTCTGTGTGGTTTTTGAACCAAAGCATAATTAATTTAATTTCACACAATGTCCAGAGAAATTTTTATGAATATTTTGGTAAGTTTTCTGTGATTTCAGTATACTTTATGTACCAAAACCCAAGGATTTTGAAGTAAAATTTAGTATTATTTATGATATTAAATATATTTATGTATTAAATATTTATTTAATTGTCTAAGGTAAGCATAATTCTGGTATTACAACTCTCCAAGCTCACTCCTGGCTGCCTGGTCCATGCAGAAAAGTTGAATTTTAGTTGTTACATGCTTTGGGTGTGCAGCACTATGGCCAGGTTTCCCGGAGAGTCTTTTGTTGGTAAAAGAACATTAGAAAGATTTTTATAATGTATTTAAATCAGGGCAGTTTGGTGCATTTATGTGTAAAAATTGCTTTTGCACTTTTACCATTATTTAACTGTAACTAAGGTCTGTCCTATCAGGCTCAAAGGACATTTTCCTTAATTGTAGAATTTATGGAGTAACCTGACATATTAAATTCATAGCAATGCTATCTTTGTCCTTTAATGCATTGTTGTTTTATCTAAGCAGACATGGCAATCCTTCTCCAGCCCCAGGAGGTGGATATGGATGCAGTCTGCCTCCAGCCTGCTCCCACTGGAACCTATTATTTCAGCAAACCTATTATTTACTAAATTTATCTGTGTTTTTAATTGTGTTTCTTTTTGCCATCTGTTCTGATTTTTTATTTATTTTTTTTTTAATATTTTTTTTTTACCTACTGGATTTAATCTGATTTTCAAAAAACCCCAACCTTTTAGCCTGGTATTAAATTCTGGGCACTGACAGCTGACAGAAATACTCCTGTCTGCTTGCTTGTAAATGGAAAGGAGGGAAAGTGCATCCTGCTGAAGGCTTAATACCCAGCTTTGCAATAAATTCCCAGTGGGCTGTGAATGTGTAGGTTTATTCCTGGCCCTGTGTGGGGTTGTGATGAGCTGACTGTTGAATGTGTCAGAAAAATGTGGGTCAGGTTTGCAGTCCTGGGGCTAGAGCCAGGCTGGGAGCAGGGCTGTGACCATGGGGGGATCCAGAGCCCTCTGCCTGCCCTGTGGTATTGCCAGAGCATTTACAGCTAAAAATGAGCCCTTGGGGACAAACATGAGGAATTTGGGCAGGTTTATGGTTTGGCCTTTTGTTCAGCTTCCAACAGACCCAGTGGTGAGGGAGAACTGAATAAAGAGCCACTCTTAGAGCCTTTCCTAAAAACGCCCAAGTCCATGAGAAACAGAAAATTTGGACCTTTTTATCACCCCAAATGTGGTCAAATTGACTCAAAAAACCCTGATCCTATTGGGATGTAAGAATGGACCTGATCAGGCACAATTCTGGCACACTCAGAGGCTGCACTATCAGGGTATAGTCAATATTGCCATTTGTTAACACTTGCTGTTTGCAAACACATTTTTTATTTTACCAAACCCTAAATTAAAACACAGTTTCTTTAAACAGAGGCTGACCAGCCTGATCCTTCCCCAAATATAATATTTTTATGCAAATCATCTTCAGTTTTTGCTACACTCTGCACTGCCAGTGAGCTGAGGCTGGTGTTAGTAAGGCTGTCAGGTCTCATCAGTGCTAAAAAACCCCAACCCCTCCTCATGCAGGAGATGTTCCATTTCTATTTTTACATGGAATTGCATATTTGAATATGTACTTTCATTCACGGGGAGTTTCTCCAGGACGGAGTGCAAAACTAATTTTAGGAAATAGTTTTTCCCCTTTTTCAATTCGAGCTAAGAATATTCAGTGGTTAAAATCATATTTAAAAGAAGCCTAAAACTATCCTGATGCACATATGGTTACATAAAATGGGTATATATGAGATCATTCATGGGGAAAAAGAAGAAACCAAAAACTCCTGATTCAATGAGGTGTTAAAATACATTTTTATGAGTAGTTCAGTTGATTACAGAAGCTTGGTTTGTGCATTTACATTTTACCAAGTGGTTAAATGTCCTGGTGAATTTACTTCGTAGGAAAATCAGCGTAATAAACCCCAGTGTGAGGCTTCATAGAAGGAAATATTTACTTACACCTCAAAGTGAGTTGATATTATGTATTTGCACACTTTTCCTGATAAATAGCAACAAAATCTGTGTCCTGGCGGTCTGGTCAGGGTTGTGTGATGTGGATATTTCACTGGGGCTCCTCTGGATCCCTCACTTAGGATTAGTTTGGGAAAGGTTTTTTCTACTCCATGGGAATCACCAGATTTTGCCTCAGGGCTTTCCAACTGCCAAAAATCTACAGCTGGATCAGAGCCTTTTTTGGAAAATACAATTAAGGTGTGGTTTTCTCTGGGGTTGGCAGGATGAGGAGGGGTACTTGTGGTGCGGGCAGCCCCTCAGACACCCTCCTGGTGTGAGGATGGAAGGTTCTGCCCTCCTGTGATGTCATCTTACCCCTGGCCAAGGACTTCTTCTGGGGATGATGCAGGGCAGGGAGCTGGACTCGATGGTCCTTGTGGGTCCCTTCCAAATCAGCTTATCCCATGTGATCCTGTGTCCTCATTTAATGGATTCAAGTTGCCCCAGGAAAGGTTTAGATGCGATGTTAGAATAAATTTCTTCATGGAAAGGGTTTTCAACAACTGCAGCAGGCTGCCCAGGAATGTGGTGGAGTCCCCATCTTTGGAAGCGTTCAAAAAATCTGCCGGAACGGCACGTGGGGACGCAGTTCAGTGGTGAGCATGATGGTGATGGCTGATGGTTGGACTCGAGGATCTTAGAGATGTTCTCCAGCCTCAGCGATTCTGTGACTTTATAAACACCGCTTTCCTCAAGGTGCAAAGTCCTGAAAACCATCTCTTTCTCCCCCCCCAACCAGGAGCTGACGGGGATTACTGGCGCCTCCTCAACCCGGGCGAGTACGTGGTGGGCGTCAGGGCCGAGGGCTACACCGCCGCCACCAAGACCTGCGAGGTGGGCTACGACATGGGGGCCACCCAGTGCGACTTCACCATCTCCAAGACCAACCTGGCCAGGATCAAGGAGATCATGAGGAAGTTTGGGAAGCAGCCCCTCAGCCTGTCGGCGCGCCGGCTGCGGCAGCGGGCGCGGCAGTGGCAGCGGCAGCGGCGATAGAGCCCGGCCCCAGCTCTGCTTCTCTCGGCCTGGCTGTAGTCGTAGTGAGAGTTTCATAGCCCGTCTCTTCATGCCTTTTTCTCTGCACGAGGCCTTTCTGTTAGTGGAGCTGGATGGATGCTGGGGGGTGGTTCTCATTTTTGGTGGGAAAAAATAATCGGAAACGAAGTTCCAGGTTGAACCAAAAGGAGCCCCCGGTTGTGGGGAGAGACAGGGAGAATGGAGGAAGGTGTTGTGAGTTGAGCTGGAATGAAATGTTTTGCTTGTTGGGCTATTTCATCCTTTGTCGATCTGTTTTCTTTAAAAATTGAAGAGAGAGGATTGAAAGCCACAACAAAAAAGAGATACTCATAAAGGAGAAGTGTTCTGAATGAAAATTTGAAAAATGTATCTAAAGTACAAAATTGGTATATTTTTGCAACTCAAAAAAGTTTTTACACTCTTTATGTTTTATTCTCATATGGAAGGAAAAGCTGAGAGGCGACAACTTCCGTTTAATGTGATGAAAACTTGTGTCAAAATTTCTCTCTTTCTCTGAAAGTTCCCCTTTTGATAAGCACTATATTCCAGGAAAAAAGCCTGCAGTGAATAACCCACCTTTGCTTTCCTGCTTGGGGTGTTTAGATTTAAGGACGCTTTGTGCTGCCAGAGTTCAATGCCAGGAGTGTTTTCTCCTGTGGCTTTTTAAGGCTGCAGTTTTACTCCATGATCTAAACCTGACAGAAAGGTTTTGGGGTCAGGACCCCTCCAGCACCATGGCGTGGCAGTTCTCCCTGATGTGGGAGAAGGACCTGAGCAAAGCTTTTCCTGAGTTGTGTCATGTATGAGAGGAGAGGCTAAGTCACTGAGAGGTGCTTAATTCACAAATCCACTGATACCATCTTTTTTCTTAATTTTTGGCCTGACTTGAAGTGCCTTTTGTGCTCCTGCACATCTCATGCCACTGTCTTCTGTGACATGCAAGGGGTTCTGGGTTCCTCTGCAGGCCTGCAGAGCTCATCTTGCTGCTGCTTTTCTGGCCTTACGCCTCTTCGGGAGCAGGATTTGTGCTTTATTGTTGGCTTTTGAGTAATAAAATTGTACAGCAGGGCAGGACTGAGGTTCAGGAAAGATGCAGAGCACATCTCGGAAAGAATCAACACTGGACAAAGTGCCAGCTGATGAAAATACAACTTTGTTCCATTAGCTTCAATGTTATGACCCAAATTATAGCTGAAATCCAGGGTCAGCTGCACGATTTTAGCCAGTCTGTGGCTAAATAAACATCTCCTAACACGCTTGGTAGCAGACTGCAGCATACTCTTCCAAATACAATTCTGTTTTAAACATTTGGTTGCTATTTACAGTTTTTGCCAGTTTGGTAGGATTCTTGGAAAAGATGTTCAGCAAAATATCATTGAAACTGAGGAAAAAATAAAGCGTGAGTAGAAAAGTTACTGTAAAAATACCATGTGCCATCTGTATTAATTATTTTTGATTGTCCAGGAACGTAGGAAACACATAAAAGGTAAGAAAATCATAATCATGAGCCCTTGCATAGTAAATAATCATATTCTTAAATTTCTTAGGCAATTTCAAGCCCATGTTTGTTCTGCAGATATCATTAAATAACAGCAAAGGCTCCAATGAAACAGAAGAGTGCACTATTAATTCTCTGTGACTGAAATTATGGAACACCTCCAAGTCAGTATCATTTCAATTAAGTAATAGAAGTAAACAACTCATCCAATAATTCCATCATGTGGAATTATATTTTACTAATTTCACCCTCTCTACCACCCTTACAGCATCCTGTATGCCATATATTTTTGTATAGCAAATATAACTGCAGTTTGTTAAGAAGGGATATTTTTTTCTTGAGAGGTGAGAAGGGATTAATGATGTCTTTGTGCAGGTAACAAAGTGAAATAATTTTGGAATATGGAGTAATGACAGCAGACAATTTGTTTGCAGTTAAATTTGACTTGTTCACTGGCATATGTAGATTTTATGACCATCTTGACAGATCAAGAGCACACAAGATTTTTTGAGTTATGAATGGAGTTTTTTGGGTGGATTCTCTCCGGAGTCCCTCAAAGGCATCTTGCAGGGTGATTGGAATGCACTGGCAAAAGTGGAACAAAATAGCCAAATTTAAATGGGGCTGAAGGTGGGAACCACTGTTTTAGTCCTGGCAGGTGGGGTCTTTCTACCTTGAGATAATGGTGTGAGAGTTTAACTTTACAAACCTTGAGGTTCCTGTGCTGTGTTCTCAGAACTGTGGTTCTTTCTGTGAGAAATTATTTTTCATCAGATACCAAGAAATGGATTTGATGGGGAATTCTTGGGCATCTGTTAGCTAAGACTGGATGGACTCTGATTGCTGAAGGCCTCAGGTGCTGGGGACAGTGGCTTTGGTGTTCTTTCCTGGCTGTCACTAGTGCTTACAAGAGTTTGGGCACAGCAGAACTGGGACTAATGCAGGTGACCTGACTCCATTTTAGTCCAGGCATTCCTAAATAAATGGCCTAATAGCTGTCAAATGGACTTGTCTGTGCAATTATTTTCTGATTGTCCAGCGCTGGAAAACACTCAGGCTCCAAGGAATTTTACCAGGAATATCAGATGTGTGAGGTGTTTATGCCTGCCCTGGATGTAGTGATACCAAACTGATGTGTGTCCTGTTTACTGCTGTAGTTATGCACTTGGAGTTAAAATGTTCCTTTCCTTTGAAATACACAGCACCATTATTTAACCTTCAGACACATCCAAACCACAGAACAGTAAATCTGGATACCAGTGTTTTCTATTTATCTGCCTTTTCCACCTCTTTAGAACAGGTAATTTTTTCTAAAGTCTGTGCTTTAAATCTCTTTTCCTTTTAGTGTTGTAGGTAAACAGACAGCCCTGCAGAGATGCCAAGAAATAAATCTTGAGGGTGGATTCAGCCCTTTTGTAGTTACAGATCCATTTGAACAGCTTATAACAGTTCTCTTATGTGAGAACTTTGCTAAATCTTGATCATCCCTGATATAAAAGAGAAAAATACAATCCCTTCCAAGTAATAAGAAATTCAGCTGCAAAACCTCACCCACACAGGAAGGGTTAAAGAAATGAAAGGTTAAAACAGGAGATACTCCACTCTGCTTGATAATACCAACCATCACTCATCTGCTCCCATGCAGAGCCTGACAATCATAAAGCACAGTGGGAGCTGCCTGGCTTCTCCTTAACTATCCCTGTCAGGTTGTCCAGCTGTTCATTTTTACTGGTTTAATTATCGTCTGGGTTTTGCTCATCCAGCCTGATAACTACAAGTGCAGTAACCTCTCAAAGACACCTCTCAGTACCTGCAAATCCCAGACTGGTCTGGGTAGGAGAAGGATTTAAGAAGGATCTTAAAATCCGTCCCATTCCACCCCTGCCATGGGCAGGGACACTTCCACTGCCCCAGGTTGCTCCAAACCCCGTCCAAGCTGGCCTTGGACACTTCCAGGGGTGGGTGAAACAGGTTGGGAATCTACAGAAACGGTATCTGCTTACACACATTGGTATAAATGTAGTGTCATTTGGTAATCTCTAATCCAAGTTTAATTTGCTAGCAGCAGAAGAGCTTTTCATGGCTTTTACCAGGAGGTTGAGCTCTGTGTGGGGAAAACACTGGTGAAAATGAACGTGAATGAAATCACTGTCTGTGCTGGTTAGGAAATATATTTTTTCATCGGATATTTTAAGCTTGTCATATATTTTCAGCTTCTGTCACCATCTACTTTCCCTTCTCTTACCCATGTATAGTTGTGGGTTTTTTCCTCTAACTTCAGCTCATTATTTTCATGGAGTTTGGGACATCTCCCCAAAGTGTGGATTTCAGCAGTGAGTGACAGTGATCCAACCACATTTCCTTGTCTCTTTTATCAGGCTGTGGCAGGTGGTTGACCTGTATGAGAAACACCAAAACAGAGATTAACTTGAAACAGAACACAAGAGGATTCACACCAGTGCCTTCCACCAGCTAACCTTTAAAAACTGGCATGAGATACCTTTGCTGTGGGTCTGAAAAAGCCCGAGTTTGGAGCTTTTTTTACCTTTTATTTTGTAACCAGGCTCTGAGAGAATTTAGGCAGCAGCCCTGAGCCTGAGGGGGAAGTGTAAAAGCACAGACAAGTTGCATGAATTGTGGTGGCATCACCTCCTGCTGCAGGACAAACAGCTCTGTGCACACCTTCCAACCCTCCAGCCAGAGCCCAGGGAAGCTCTGCTGCTTCACACTCACTGAGGACACAACTTTTCAATTCCTTTTTCCTCTCCTGCTGCAGTAATTGCACACGTGGAGAAAGAATCAGTGATTATTTTAGACTTGATTTCATGGATTCTTTTAGGACCACTTTTCCTGTGCTGCTTTGTGCTATCATAGAGACAAGCAGGGTTTTTTGGCTCTTTCCGTTCCTTAATAAACAGCTACGAATCCTTTTGGCTTCAGGTGATTAAATTCTAGAGTTTTAGTGTTTTCTTCTAATATCTCCTTTATATTCCGAGTTTAAATCATATCTATACACTTAATCAAAATTGCTTACTGGTCTTTAATTTCTTTTTGAAGGTCATCAAACTTCAGATAACATTTTTGCATTTCACTGTAACATTGTAAGATATTTTAGCAGAAAAATTTGCATTCAATGAAGCCATCATGGTGAGTGCAATCTTGTCACTAAATAGCCATTCTTCCATCTTCCATTGATAAAATCAACATTTTTCAGCATCCACGGTCACTTTATAGCTACATGAGGTTTACAAATCCACCAAGTCCACGCTGAGATTTGCAGGACAATTTGTTGATCACTTTTGTGGCTTCTCCATCTTCTTAACCTGACAAGAGACTCAATTTGATTTTAATGGAGATTACAGTTCCCGTTAAAATTTTAAACATTGCTCACATGCTTGAGTTTAATTATCAGCTCAGTTTTTCCTCATTAGGCACATAAAGGACATTTTTATACATTTCACAAATTTCAGAGTATTGACTCAACAATTTTTGGTGTGACATTTCAACTCGATATGTAAATAAATGTTTTCATCAGTAAAAAATGACAATAGTTGGATTTTGGAAAGCTTGCAGAAAAACTCCAGGCAGTGAACACAAAAGGTACTTTACAGGGGCATGGTTTTGATACTTAATCTGCCTTTTCAGGCGTTTGAGTGCCTTTGTTCACCTGCTGGGATGTCACACTCAGAGATGTTAAATCCACCTTTCTCTTGCTGCTGTTTGGGGATTTCCACAGGCTGGATTAGCCAATATCCCAGAGTTTTCTGCTCCTTACTAAACTGATCCTCAGACCAGACCCCTTTCAAGCAGTTGCCTCTCCCAGGGGAAGGTCCCTGCAGCATGGCTGGAGTGCCAGCATCCCACCTGGAGAGAACACTTGGATTTTCATGTCACAGCAGCACTTTTGAAAGTGATTTTTTTTTCACCAAAACACTACAAAAGGGCATTGCCCTGTGTATTCTGAAATACTGGAGGTGTTTAGAGAAAACATTAACAATTCCCACCTATTATGACACTAAGTAATCTCAACCACCTGATATTTTAATTATTCTCGTCATTAACTCTCCCTTAATTTGCAGCAGCTGCTTTCTGAAATTCAATACATCACTTATGTCAACAGCCCAATCATTCTTATTAACCCTGCTGTCCCAAAAGCAACAAAAAAGAACATTCAGAGTAAACTGTCATTTAAAGATTAAATATTCATCCAACCTTATTGTCAGCAAGTAAAAATATGAAAAATGGAATTACTTTTTGTGGCTTAGATGCGACAGAAATTCAATACTTGAGTTAATAAGGAGCAATGGCAGCACAATCTCACTTAACCAGACCAGGGGCATTTAAATCTGAGATCTGTTTCTTACCACAAGGATCTGGCTCTGGTTCCGTGGCCTCACTGTAAAAAGTGTTAAAATCACATTGCTATTTATTACAGTTTCGTGAGCCCTGGAACTCGCAGGTGAATGGAAACATTACTTTGGGTTGGCCAAGCTCTGGCTCAGCTCAGGGATCATCTCCTGACTACGAGGTTGTCCTCACAAGCAGAACAGGTGAATTTACAGAATAACTGGGAGAGGAGTGAGAAGTGAAAGGAAAAACATTCTATGATCCACCCTGTATCTGCCTTATTTTTCTACATTTGGCTAATGAAGGGCAGCTGGAGCCACTGTAATGAACATAATGATTTCTGGGAACACTCAAACCCCAATGATTGCACTGAAGGACCAAGACAATCAATCAACAGCTCCGCCAGAGAGACATAAGCTGTTAAATCTCCTTATTCAGTTTAATTCTAAAGGGCTTTGCTACTTTGGGTTGCTATGTGGTCATTTTTAAATACTAATTCAAATTCTTTGAGTGTCAGAACTTTGAGAGTTGTTCTTCAGAGATACGTACCTGGTTTTACTTGCACACTTTCTGTGACTTTTGCCCTAAAAAGGTCATCAAGGACCAGTCTGATGGCTCTGAGTCACTGTAAATTTGGGTACTGACTTTCCTGATACCAACAGTACCCTCAGTCAATGCACCCTCAGCATTGTGTGCAGAACATACCTGATTTGGAGAAAATCCAGCATTTTAAAATTGATTTCTCACTAATGAAAGTGTCCATAGAAATTAATTGCTGATTTCCATCTCAGCTTCAGAAGTCATGTATCATTCTTAAAGCAGTACGAGTCTCCAGAGGGTACTTTTCAGATTATCCCAGTCTTTAGATGTATTATTAAGCCCTTGACTGCTGCATGATTGATTTAAGAGAAATATAAATCAATAGAGTTTCTCCAGAACTCATCCCTGTCATCTGCAGGGAATTTAGTAGTTTTTGGGAAATGAGACCAGAAAAAGGGTGAGATTGGGGTGGGAGAAACAGAACCTCTATTACTGAGGGAAAACTGAAGGATGGAAAAGAAGATTCCAGTTGAAATCTTCTACTCCCCTATTTTTCCTGAATAAATTTGCTTTTTCCTAAATTTTCAAATAGTCCTTGTTCCTGAAGCAGCCACTGAGGTGAACCACAAGCACCATCGTAAGTGGTGGCATTTCAAGATTGCCAGTCCCAAGCCAGAGAGTTCAGAAGCAAATGGTGGCAAATTATATTTCAGCAAACGCTGATAACGAGTTTATCACAGAACAGAAAATTACTCTGAAATTTGGGGTCTGGCAGAAAGCTGAGTGGGTCTTTTTCACACCAAAGGACCTCAAAGCTGATAAAAGCCCAGGGTAGGAAATGGGATGGCCAGAGCAGCATTCCTTCGATGAGCTTGTGATTTGACAATCAACTGTTGATTGAAATGTTGAGGATGTTGAAATCACCCATTTCCAGTTAAAAATAAAATAAATGCCTGTTATTAGAAAGAAAAATATGAACAATGGAGGGGGAGGAAGGAGCAAATAAGGGTGTTAAAAATGAAGTAGAAATTAATTTCTGTGACCCACACCAGCAGTGGAGTGTGTGCTTGTGTGGGCACACAAGAAATGTGGAGGGCAGGCAGCCCTCAGGGGGCATCAGCACTGCAGAGCTGCCAATTGTTCCACATTAGAAACCTCAAATTGTACAAATGCAGCCTTAATATAGTAACAATCAGAGCAGAGTGTAGGAGTCCCCAGTGTTTATCAGCTTCCCTGATTGCATCTCCTCGAATTTCTGAGTCTAAGAACTCAGGATGTAAATAATGGGTTTTAACATCCCTCCCACCATCCAGAAAAAGAGAAAAGAAGAAAAAAGAAAACAAACAAAGCCCCACCCTGAAACCCCGGATTCTCCTGTGGCTTGTGTATCTGAAAATGTTACCTTGAAATATTTGTGAATTTGGCCACAGTTCATGCCAGGTTGTAAAGAGACTTTGATTCTCATCTGCTGAAACCAAACAAAGCCTGCTATATCAAGCTAAAACTGCCCAGCCCCTTTGTCACTGCATTTGATAGACTTCCTTATCAGTATCCCAAAGCTTGCCAAGAGTTACTCTTTATCTGATTCCCACTGGGAAAGTAGGAGGATTTTCTACATCAAAGTCCATGACCCATCCACACCTAGATGTTTATAAAAGGTCCAGCACACTGTGGGTGCTGCTGGAAACAAACAACTAATAAAAATGTGATTTGAGATGTCTTCTTAAATTTATAGAACCTTTCATGCAATAGAATTGTTCAGGCTAGAAAAGCCCTCTAAGATCTGAGTCCAACCATTCCTCCTGCCAAGGCCATGTCCCCATGTCCACAAGTACCACATCTACAGAGCTTTTAAATCCCTCCAGGGATGGGGACTCCACCACTGTTCTGGACAGCTGTGCCAAGGCTGGACAACCCTTTCTACAGAGAACTTGTCCCAATATCCCCCCTGAGCCTCCCCTGGCCCAGCCTGAGGCCGTTCCCTCTGCTCCTGTCCCTGTCCCTGGGAGCAGAGCCCGACCCCCCCGCTGTCCCCTCCTGGCAGGAGCTGGGCAGAGCCAGAAGGGCCCCCTGAGCCTCCTTTGCTCCAGGCTGAGCCCCTGCCCAGCTCCCTCAGCCTCTCCTGGGGCTCCAGCCCCTTCCCCAGCTCTGTTCCCTGCCCTGGACACACTCCAGCCCATCAATGTCCTTTTTGTCATGAAGGACCCAGAGCTGGACACAGGATTTGAGGTCCCTCATGAACCCCAGCACAGGGGACAGGTACTGCCCTGGTCCTGTGGCCACAGCAGGGACAATAATGTAATTTTTTGATGGCTTAATACCTCAGTGCTCTGTCCACAAAGCCACTGGTTAGCAGTGGGGCTGTTCCTGTGGCACTGCTGCTGAAGAAGGCTCTGTGCACACACGAATTCATGATTAAAGAACTGTGATAACCTGCTGAAGATCAGGCATTGCCACCAGCCGAGGTGCTCCCTGCGAAGAGCCCCTTGGCCTTTCAGCCACTGTTTGTCACATCAGCTCTCTCTAGACAGCAGTGCTCCTGCCCCTCTAGCCCAAAATACCTGAAATATCTTGGATAACTTCCGTGGCTCAGCAGCTCTCTATCTCTTCAAACAGGCAGGGGGTAATTTGTAAGCAAACAGACCCAAGTTCTATCAGTTGCTCACAGCAAATAATTTGAACATCTCTGTGTGTGCAGTTAAAGCAGATCATCTTAATGTGAAAATGATGGCATGTACAGAATCACTTTAATAGGATGATTAAGAGCTGTGGGCTCCTGGGGAAAGCAGTGCAGCAGTGTGTGCACCTGCATCCATTAAAAGGAGCAAGATACAGGGAATAACAAACTGTAACTTGCCAGCCCATCTGTGGGGCATTGGGAGAGCTGGTGGGAACTGGGGTGGACAGGGGAAAGAGAAAATACAGCCTGGCATGGTGTAATGAAGCTCACAAGGGGCCACACTGGATGTTTGCCTCCTTCCTAAAATGGATGGAGATTTTGGAACACACAGATGGAATTTGGGTTATGGAGGAAGAAAAAGTAAAATTAGAAAGGCACAGGTAGTATCTATGTCACCTAATCAACTCAGTCTACTCTGCTCATTTTTACCATAAACAAGAACATGCCTCAGTCCCTGGAAGAAGTCTGTGTACACTGGCCAACAAATAGAGATGAAAACAATCCAAAGTAACTACAAGTTCTTCTGAGATGATCTCACTGCCCATGTATATTCATTGTTTGCTGCTAGGCAGAAATATTCTTTCAGTTCTCTTGATGTGGAAGAAGTGGAAATTATAATTACAAAATACTAACATCTTCTATAAAATTAATTGACCAATTTTTAACAGATAATAGATTTTATTGCCTTTGTAGTATTCCTTCAGAGGAATATGTTAGTAAGGCCCATACATATTTATAGATGCTACAAATATAGAAGTATATAAATATGAAAAAATGCATAGATATATATTCTCTTCCTCTTCTTTCTTTCACATTTCAAAGAAGGGACAAAGTATGAGAAAAAAATATCTTTAACAAACCAACCCAGGCTGCAATAGCTGTGTTAAGGCTACCAAGGTGACAGGAGAAGATGATGTTTTATGTGACTGCCAGTGATAAATATCAACAGTAATGTGAGTTTATTGACAAGCACAATGGTAGAGATGGCCAGGAAAGCCAGGTACAGGCCCTGCAGTACACAGAAACTGATAAAGTGATTTCTCATCTAATAAAGGATGCTGGCATGTCCCTCCTGGATTGCATATATGTCCTTGAATTATCAGGCAGCACTTCTTCTCATGGAGCATCTACCTGGCGCTAAACACACCATTATTTAGGGAATGGTGTGAGTTCATCATCATCATTTACATTTTTCTTTAGATTCAGATACCATCTGCTGCTCTGTTTTCTTTTGCCTAATGTCACAGTCATAAGCATGTAATTACCATACTCCTACTCATTTTTTTTCATGTTCTTATTCATTTCAAGCTTAATTTCAGTCAGTTTTTGTCCTTAGCTTTCTTAAACCCTGCAATTATTAGAAGACAGTTAATGGGATCAACAGCAACATTTCATGCTGCAAGGATAAATTTTGAAATGGATTAAATGAGGACAGATGACAAAGTGCTGAAAGCAATCTTTAGATCAGAAAAAAATGGAAGGAAAAAGTAGCCTTGTAAAAACTAACAAATTATGGCTTTGTATGTATTAAAATCTCTAAATCTCGGGGTTTTTTCTCATAGTGGTAAAACAAGAATTTGCAACCCTGAGAAAGTGTAGGGCTTTGTAAATGTTAATGGAGGAAAGTGCAACCCTGGATCCACTCTTCTGTCCAAGCTGAGAAAAAACTCAACATGGATCTATTCCGACCCCCGGAGTCCTGCCAGGTTTGCTGTTTGTTCCTGGGTTATTCTGTAGCTTAACTGGGGAGGTTATAAAAGTGAGGGAAAGGGACACTGCCATACAGGCAGCTGGTGACAGCACAAGGGGCAATGGTTTTTAACTGACACCACCCTCACAGGGAACAATTCCTTGAACAGTTCCTTCCCACTACCCACCCAGCCCTGCCCTCCGGCAGTGGAAGCCATTCCCTGTGTCCTGTCCCTCCATCCCTTGTCCCCAGTTCCTCTCCAGCTCTCCTGGAGCCCCTTTAGGCCCTGGCAGGGGCTCTGAGCTCTCCCTGGAGCCTTCTCCTCTCCAGGTGAGCACTCCCAGCTCTCCCAGCCTGGCTCCGTATCAAGGGCGCTCCATCCCCCTGATCAAAATGGATATTTCTGTGGTGTTCGCACAGCATACTCCAGCACAACCTCTGGAAAACAGTCTGTACAACCACACAAGGGCATGGAATATCAGTTTAGGTCAGCTGCTTGCCATCAAATGCCCCAGAAACCACTAAAAGGCTCCCAACCTTTTCCCTTCAGAGGCCTCTTGGGCCCCTGGTGCTGCGCTGGGGTTTGCTGTGCTGCTCCAGTGTCAGGGACCAGAGTGGCTCAGGGACACACCTGAGCTCCTTATTTGGTGCTGGGACTCCTGCAGCCCTGGCTGGGCCCCTCTCCTATACTGCAAGTGCTACTAAGTACAAAGGATTCAAATAAATATTTGCATTGTTTGAGGTGCCTTGCCACGCTGGGAACGTGCCCGCTGTCTTGCTGGCATTGCAGCTGCTCTCCCCCCAAAGCCAGGCCAGCAGAAGCTGGCACGAGGCTTTAAACTTGGTTCTAGCATGATGCTGGCAAAAAAGAAAAGTTACATAATTACATGGATGGCAAGTCCTTTGAAACTACGCTTCCTTGCATTTTCCAGGGTAATTATTCTGGCTCTGCTAAATCTTCAGGCGAAACTTTCCAGGAATTAATATTCCCTTGCACTTGCCTTTGTACTGTGAAAGACAATATTTAGGTCCTTCCTAAGGGATGAAAAAAAAAGTTGTAATGGAGACCAGAGCAAAATAAAACCTCCCACAGATTCGGAGAGGGAGCAGCGTCCCAGAATTGCTCACATGGTGTTAGCAGCTTTCCTGTGCCTGTTTGTTTGAGCCTGGAGCCCAGGATGGAGCTGAGACTCTGGGAAATGCCTTTCCCCTGTGTGAGAACACGGTTGTTGTACTGAGGTTTGCAGAGCCAGCTTCTCCTTTCAAAGATTGCAGTGAAATCTTTGCACTTGGGGCCTGATTTGTGCCTTGCTCTCAGTACAAATTAAAAGTGGCTACAGGCTGAATGTGAATAAATGATTTGCTTCACCCAGCCCTGCCAGCCTCTGTGAAAGCAGGGTATTAATCTGTGGAGATTCGTGTTAATGTGTGCCTGGCAGGGAGGTGGGGCATGCACAGAGAAAGGTGGGGAAAATAGTTATTTAAAATAATGTGGGGAAGTGGGAATTAAAGACGCAGCACAAAGTAATCGCATTGGTTAAATCAGAAGTTATTTGATGTCTGAGAATTTTCAGCTCTCCTGGGATCTCTTCTGCTTTTCTACAATGGAGATTTAACACCTGTATGGGAAGCAAAAGAGCCCTTAAGAGGCCTAATCTGTGCACCAGAGTGGAATTTGATCTTCAGCTCAAATCTCTGTCTGGAGATCACAGGGAGAAGACTGGAAATGTTGCTGATTCCAGTGAGTGGAAGGTGTCTCTGCCCATGGCAGGGGCTGTGGAATGAGAAAACCTTTAAGGTCCACTCCAATCCAAACTATTCTGCGATTCTATGTTGTTAATAAAATTCATTATTAATTATTAAAGTATTAATGATTAATCCCTGTAAACCAGAAAAACCCATTTGGGGACCAAGAATTTGGACTTTACATGGGCGGTGAAAGCCTCTGCTCTGGGAGGACCTGAAGTTTTGCCCTGTGCAGGGTTTGCCACTTGGGTGGTGTTGAGGAAGAGTCTTCAACCCTAGCCCTTTCTGTGGGCACTCTGAATGGGGAGGATGTTCAGGAGCAGGAAAAGGAAAAGGAAGCTCCTCAACCTTGGTTTCACACCAACCCTGAAACCTGCCCAAGATGTCAGGGAATAACTAAACTTAAGTAGAATCACATGTACTAAGGTTAAACATATATTTAAGACTAGACACAAGTTGCATATTCAATTCAGTTGCATATTGCATATTCAGATTCTCCAGTTATTCCACTTGTGCTGCTCATATTGGAACGTAGTAATATTCCATTGCAGTGGACTTTGTAGCTGTTTTCCAAAAAACGGGAGGGATTGACCAGGTCATATAATTGCAGTGACACCACAGGCTTGACTTTTGCAACAATGAAGTGAAACAGGCTTTTTAAAACATTAATTTTATATGAAAAAATAGCTCATGCCAAGTCATTTATCATAATCACATTTCATTAACAGTAAACAAAATCACAATATACAGATTTAGTATGTATTTATTTATATATGTCACTTTGTATTAACCATTAACTCTATGTAATAAAAATATATTACAACATTTGATATGTATCCACGAAGCACAAGCCATTGTAAACAGAACAGACAGCACAGGCCCCATTATTCAAAATCTGAACTCAGGAATAATATTTATTTTGTTGTATTCCTTTAAACTGTAGACAGAGAGGATTTTACATGTCTGCCTTTGCATTAACCGATTTGTTTCTCTGGAATATCTCTTAGGAGACTCTCAGAGTTTAGCTCACCTGGGACCCTAAAATCCATGTTAACTCATGGCACTCTTAAGTGTGTTGTCATTACAAAGAGGTCTGTGCATCCCATTATCCATGCAACTTAGAAAGGTTTCATTTATATTCCCATTTCCCCCCTAAATAAATAGCCCCTGCAATTACAACCCATTGTTATACAAAAAAGTTAAATGCAATAAATTATAGTGGAATATTTATAATAATATAATCAAACATGCCCTATCTACAACAACTATTAATGTTATTTCATAATTATCTTCCTTCAGACTGGCTCTAGGTGCTTTTAGAAATAGGAAACCCTCTATTTTCAATATTTGCAAAACAAAATAAATACTTTAAATACAGAAACTGAACTTTTTTTTATACCTATGACATCAATGGTCCTTACTCACCCAAGCAACCCCACTGTCCTTGCAGCAAGGAGTTGTAAAACCAGCTCCTAACAATTTTTAAAATATCAAATAATCTTCTAATAGTCTAATCTAGGGACAAATGTTTATATCCAACTGTATCTGGAAGGACTGGTAATAGGTTACATTCCTGCAAGAATTCAGAAGGGAATGATTAGTGATTGCCGAATGTATGGAAATTTTAATCCTAAAATAATTTTCAAAAATAAAAATACTGTGAAAAAAATTTCTAAGGATTAGAAAAATGCCCTGTGTATAGATAAAGTTAATCAAGGCACCTCTTAGTTACCTATTTCTATTTTCCAAGGCAATATGTGATAATAGTTTTCAAATGTCTGATCTGGGAAACCCTATGGTTTCTGCTATAAAAAGACCCATTCTTTAGTCTGGCTGATGCAGGTAGCTTGATTTTACTTGAATGAGGCTGGGCACAAAGCACAGAGACCTGTCCCCAACCTTGTCACATGTTTGCTGTGTGACCCTGAGGGCACCCAGCATTTTACTGACTTTTTCCTCCCAAAAGTCACTCAATTAATGAGATTTCTTTCTTTGTATTTTTTTCCCTCTGTTGGTCATTGATCCCATTAGCAAAACAGGAGGAGAATTTACCTGTCTGTGCACGAGGGTTTAGTGATCAGGAGGTAAATTAAAACACTTTGGTATCTGACAGGGCTTTTTTAAAGTTTTTCTTCCAGAGCTCAGAGTAACACAAGTGCAATGCAGAGCAGGACAGTGGGATGGGCAGAAAGGGGAAGGCTGCAGCCAGCTCTGCACCATGGATCTGCTGCATTCCCATTAATATCTCACTGGGATGCTCTGGCATTTCATTAAAAAGGACTGGATCCAAATCCCAAGGGAATGGGGACTTTTGATTTTTTGCACTTTGCATGACTTTTAAGAAAGGTTTGTTCTAAAGCTGCAATTGTAGAAGTACAGTGACTGGAAAACAGTTTCCTAATGCCAGAAAGATGGAGAGGGACTTTGGAGAAGAGCAGAGGATGACTGGACAAGGGGAAATGGATTCAAACTGACAGATATTTAGATGGGATTTGGGGAAGGAATTCCTCCCTGTGAGGGTGGGCAGGCCCTGGCCCAGGGGGCCCAGAGCCGCTGGGGCTGCCCCTGGATCCCTGGCAGTGCCCAAGGCCAGGCTGGATATTGGGGCTGGGAGCAGCCTGGGACAGTGGGAGGTGTCCCTGCCATGGCAGGGGGTGGGACTGGGTGAGCTTTAAGCTCCCTTTTCACCCAAAACCCCTCTATGATTCCATGACTCAGTAATGGAAAATCCTTTTCCTAACATGACTTTGTGTGTAAATAATCAGCCATATGGACTTGTGCCTTTGGGTATATTGAAACCATGTGAAATAGCATTTCTTCAACCAAAAAAAAAAGTTATTTTACCCCACAATTGCCACCCCTACTGTCACATCCCTGATGCTTTTGCTTCTTGGCACACACATTTCTGAAGGGCACTTACAGCCTGTAGGGCTAATCCTCCTCCTTAGAAATATAGACATATAAACTACAGCAACTTCTCCAGTCCATTAAATCAGCAGTGTTTGCTTAAAAACCAGCAATCTTAAATACATATTTACACCAAACACACCAGGAGTACAGGTAAGAAGCTGACATTTTACAAAGACTGAGCAGCTCTTTTCTCCACGTAAACTTTTATACCCTCCCAACAGGGACAGGTGCCTTTTGGAGTAGGATGATTTTCCTAAAAAAGACTTCACCCATTGAAAATTTTTACTGTATTGAGTGCAGAAAGCACAAAAAGCAAATTAAAAAGAAATAGATTTAAGGCTACAGTGTCATTGTTCTCACTTATTCAGGTCTGGGGAGGTTACAAAGACATAATCCCTGATTCTGCAGACACAAAAGCCTGTGCTCAGCCCTCACAGTCCAGAAAAGCCAACACACAGTGACTCTGGGATCAGGATCTAACTGAGCTTTCCGTGCTGAGCAGTGAGTTTTAGAGACAAGGAACAAAGAGCTGACAGAGGTGTGAAGTCTCTGTCTTTGCTTTTAAACTTTGTTTAATCAGAACACTGAGTGTGGGGAGGAAGATCCAAGAGCAGTGAAAAGCAGTTTCCAAAGGGCTGTTCCAGAGATATTCACTGTACACATAAAACTGTATAGGACAAGATATTCAGAGCCTACTTCATTTAGGATTAAGAGAGGTGAGGGAGCTATGATACCTCAGGCATGTAGGTCCAGAAAAATTCACATTCTGCAAGTGACCTAAACCTCTAGGACTTTAAGAATTAGACTCTCTGGTCATTCAAACAACGTGAGCCGCTTCCATATAAACCATCTGAAAACCATGAGAGTCTTCTCAAACTCAAAAGGATCCTTCTATGACAGCTGTGCTGCTCTTGCAGCCTCAGCCCAATCTATGGCACAGCTGCAGGGCTTTGACAGGATTTTCCCCTTTTTCTTTGGAATGAGTGAATGTCTGAGAGCCTTGGAGAGCTCTCAGGGTGGAAACAGGGCGCTGGGAAAAGTTCCTTGCAGCCAAGGAATCCCAAATCATTGCAGCAAAGCCAGTTTGGGCTTCCCAGCCTCCCTGACCCTCAGCCTCCCATTCACATCCATTCCTGCCTCACTTCTGGAGCCTCTTAAAGATGTTCTGACACAGCTGTTTTTCTGAAGTTTAGTCTAAAATATCTTCTCAAGTTATTTTAAAAGAAAATATCCTTTCCAGAAAATTTTACTGTTGACCTGAAGCAGACCAAAATAATTTCCGAGATGCACTGGCAAAACTCAGAGGGTAAATCACTGCCACAGGCAGGGATGTAGTTTTGGGGACTTCTGGGGGCTTTTTGAGGCTCCTTCCAGCCTCAGTTTGTCTGAGATGCTGTGATATGTGTGGCTGCAGTTGCAGCAGTCATCAGGCTCCATAAGGATTTGTCTGGAGCATTTTTAATCTCTAGATTTTTGGGAGCTTTTTTCAGACACAAGGGAAGCTCTAAGAAGTCTGATTTAGGGCTACTGAAAAGAGGTTTTTAGGGTCATCTACTCAAAGTGTAAGAACAGGATAGAACTTAATTAGTTCTGTGGTTGCCTGACATTGGAAGTGAGCACTTGCACATCAGAGGGACTCCCTAAATCCTGTTTACATCTTTCCATTTTTAAGTACCATAAAAGCAGGGCCCTACACATAAAGAAGGAATCTATAAAGCCTGGATAAAGTCATCTAATGGACCCAATCCTCAGGTGAAACCACGATTACTTTGATTTATGCCAAGAGAGGGCCTGGTACTTAATAATTGTTCAACAAAGCCTTATCAGTCTCTCGTAGTTTTTGCCAATTGCAATTACCCAGATCTTCAGACTGGTTCAAGAGCATAACAGAAACCAGGATCACAGTTCACAGTCAGGGCTCTGAAATGACCTAAAACCCGTTAAAATGAACAAAGGAAAAAGCTCAGAATCCACAAAACAACATAGTGGACTACATTCTCTTAATCATCTGCCAGTGCTCTGCCTGCCAAATTTACAAGACATGGAGGAAATGTTAATTGAACATGCGTGAGAGGAGTAGATATTGCATATGGGTCACAGATGCAACAAACAGAAAACTGCATATTGCCTAAGCAGCTGCCCAGATTTTGCACATGCAGCTCCAGATTTTGGGCACAGGTTGCAGCCGAACTTTACAAACTTCTTCAAAAATATTTAAGTAACAAATGGAAATTTCCCCACCCCACCCCACCCCCCTTGCACACACGTGTGTTAGACGAGAGAACAGCTCTGCTTCTGGAGCAGAGATAATAAATACTGTGCATTACATTTACCAGCATTATTTTAACTCACTCGAGTCAGAGTGTTGTATAGTACATAGAATACTCAGCAGACAGATAGTTACTCATATCTACATTCATCACTGAGACACACATTTTAGAAAATTTTGCCAGTTGCCTATAAGAATTCAGCTGAAAATCTAGCACTTAACAAGCCACAGTATCATGTTTCGAGTATCCTATAAAATGTCATCAGGAAATGCTGGGGTGGTATTTTTATTTCGTGTACTGAGGCAGTTTATCAAGCACCAGCATTTACAACTCCTGCTTGCTTCAGATGGTCAAAATATGACAGAGAGCTGATGCAAGGAAGGGGAAATTATATCTATTCTCTGTTATAAGATTAATTATAGAAGAAAGGCACCATGAAAGAGAGACAAATTTTTAAACACATACAAGGGGAGAGATTTATTGCTCATGGTGGGATATAAATCAGCCAGTGACTGACTGTGATACACAAGCATAATGAGACAAGTCCAGTGCTGTATTCTCCATCTTTTACTAGACGTCCTAAATGGATTATGTTTTTTTCTCCTGGGAAATTAGCTTACTCTCTCTGAATTTGAAGGTTTAAATGTTTCTGGAGCTGCCCTTATTGACATACAAACCTCCCATTGACTTTGGCATCAGCTCCATGTGTAAGTTTACAACAGCTGTGGACTTTCCTGGTGCAATTTAAGTCAAACATGCTCAATATGGAGCTTTTTATCTCTTTAAACTCAGTACTAATCAACTTTCTGACATTCTGTATTCTAATACAATCTAATCATCAATATGTCTTGAATTTCCTAAGAAACAAATATTGAACTGGGTGTTTTTATCTATTGCACCTGAGAAAATTATGTAAAGCCTAAGAAGCAAAATGATTAAGATGAGGTAGACTATTTAATCTGGCTAAGGGCTCATTTGAATGCAGTGTTTTAAAAGCTTACTTAAATTCTGTGGCTATAATAATGTGTGGATTTTATTGTAATTATGGTATTTTTTTTAACTGAAATTAGGAATTAAGCTGAAAATTTTTATTTACAGGGTAGCTGATAATCTTCAGATAATAACTGAGGTGTTGCCCCACATTCACTGACTTTGGGGTGAAGCCCCTCACTAAGTCCCCAGTCTGGGCTTTGAATCAGAGGCCAGAAAATTCAACAGTGGACATTTTTTGCAGCATACCAAACCCTTTTCTTGCATGAGAGAAGGTGGCAACTAAAAACTAATCCCACATTTTTTACAACTTGAGGCCTTATTTCCTCAGAATGGCATTGACAGTTGGAATATGAGCAGGGATAGATGGCAGCACAGCCAGTTGTGTCAGCTGTTATTGAAGCTGCCATTGCATTCATGAAGCCTAATTAACCAAGCCTATTTTAAAATCTGGGCAGGCATCTGAGTGCATGGTAAATGTTAATAATGTTCCTATGCAGAACTGCAATCCAGAGCCATAAAGATTTGCACTGACACCTCCAGAGATTTGCACATTCAGATGTGGATTCAGATTATTGGCTCCACTTTTATGGTGGAGAGGGGGACCTATTATTTGTGCTCCACTTGCTTTGGAAATTCTACTTGGAACTCAGATTTAGGCTCATCTTTCCTTTAAGCAGGAAAAAAAAACATGATTAATAACTCCTCAGAAAAAGAGATTTGTTATTTTTCCTTCTGGGCACAGAGCCCAGAGCTGCAGCTTTGGGCAAAATCCAGCTATTGAGAGCTCAGATATATGGAAGGCAGGCAGGAGGCATCCTGACCTTTCCACCCTGTCTACCATTTGTATTTTCCTGAAATTTAATGGGGAGAATATTAGTGGGATTCTATGTAAATAACTTTAAAAATTTAGAGAAGACATAGCTGAATCTAGCACATTCCAAAAGTGGTTTTTCTCTTCTTTCAATTCTGTGGGTTCCTTCCTAAAATACGTATCAGAAAAGTCTGAACTACTGAACTGTTGGGTGCTGGATGAATATTTAGATTTTTTTTTTCCCCCAAGCTTTTCCCATTAAGATATTTTCTACACACAACCTTCTCGAGCCACTGGGGTGGGGTGGTTTTTGTAAAGACACGTTGGCAGCTACATCAGAGCGAGCTTTACCTGCAGCCAACGACAAACACAGCACAAATACCCCTGTGCAGCTCTTTAGAATAATCTTACGCCAGCAGTGGTTTGCTCCCATCACTTTCATGAATCCCTCTGCTGAGGGCTGGGGTTTTATCTCTAGATGCAGCTGCTGATGGAAATCAATGGGAGATTAGTATTTGTGGAGCCTGCGGGACCACGGATCAATAGCGCTCTTCCAGTCAGAGGGAGGAGGTCCAGAGCAGCCTGGATGTTGCATGGGCTACTGGAGGGACATGGTCTGGGCTTCACCCTGCCCGCAGCTGCCTCCCAAAACCTGGAGAGCTGAGGAGAGCTACTAGGGATGGGCCAGTTCCTGTTGTTTCACAAACATCCCTTCGTACGTCCCGTACCAGGCCCCTCACTCGTTCAGCTGCGGAAGGTTCCGGCTGTGCGACTCGCCCGCCAGCGCCGAGGAGTTGATGGAGCTCCTCTTGAGGATCTTGTTTATGATGTCCTTCCACGTCTTCTTGTACTGGTGCCGCAGCAAAGAGTACACAAAAGGGTCTGAAACAGCTTTGCTGTAAGCTAAGCACTTGGAAATGATCCCCCAGTGGGAGTTGATGTGGACCACAGAGGATAATTCAACAAGTCTGGGGAAAGAGGGAAGGGGAAAGAGTGAACATTAAAAATTACCTTAACCAACCCCAAACCCTCAAATTATTGCTGGGCGATTGCAACAAAACTAAAGAAAAGAAAGTCCTACTCATGAAAATGCATACGTTGTCCTCGTCTTATAAATTTTAAAGGCTGCAAACATAAACTCGAGGCCGGGTTGCCAAAGTGCCATTGTTTGGTCTCATGGGAGTCAAATTCCTCTGCTGTGAGCAACCTAAAAGTCCAGCGTCAGTCTGAACTCATGGTTCTAGGTCCCCTCTAGGGCATCTGAGTCACCTCACCCAGCTCTCTTGGCCAGTCCAGCTCCTCGAGAGAGCTCTTTAAACACTTTGTCTGAGTTGTAGAAGCACCCAAGGAAAATTCATCACTGGGAGGTGGCATATTGTAGCTTGAATTAAAAAACTGGCCTGTTCAAAGGGCAAAGATTCACATTTGCAACAAATTTAGCGAGACAAAACTTTTATATCATTAGGGGAGGGGGAGAGGGAAAAGCTTCATATACAGCTCATACCTACGCTAGCCCAGATAGTTCACTATGTACTGAGAGAACGTTTTTGACAGGGAAATATTGATAACTCCCCACGTCTTTGAGCAACACCAAAGGGCAGCTCTGTTCAATATGCCTCTGTAGCTGTTGGAAGCTATTGATTTTCATAGAGGTCGAACAGGCACGTGTGCTGTTACAGAGCCCACGTGGCAGATCAGGTCTTTGCTGGACCTGTCTGCAGCAGCAGCTGTTCTTAAATCCGCCTGGGAAATACTTCAGTTGCTCACGTTTCTCCAGACAAAGCACCACTCCCAAGAAGCATTCTGAAGGCTGGTTCCTGCAGCAGCAATGACAATAATGTTGGTACTTCAAGCAGTTTAGAGATGAGGATTTTTTTTTTTTTTTTCCTCAGTCATTTTATTCCCATTCCATGGCCTTTCCCTACAACTTATTATTTAAAATAATGCTGGCAGATGTCACGGTCCAGTCAACGTGAGGGACATTTCAGGTGACTAGAGAGTGTCACATGGTTATACCTGGGAATTGTTTGTGCTACTCCACTGGTGCTGCTTGGCTCAACAGCTCTGAGGTCCCAAAGAACCCTCATCTGTCCCATTACTCTCTCATCCCAACTAAATAAATGTTCTTTCAACCTCTCCTTGTAATTCATGGTCGTTGTCTTTCCTACAAAGATTGGAACTGAGACATAATTTTCATCTGCTCAGGTTTCCAGGTGGTCTCATCTGATGTTTTCTCTCTTCTTTAATAAAATGCAACTTATGGCATCCACGGTAAAATGTTCTAAAATGAGAACTGACAATTTGGAAATTAATCATCTACTGGGTCATATTTGCTTTGTAATCTACCATGAGCCATCCTTGTTGTTCTCCACTTCATTTATTTGATGCCTACTTCACATTTTGAATTTCATCATGTTGAATTTCATTTGGATGATTTATTTTTACTGAGTGCTTTACAGATGTGAATTTGATTATGTTTAATTAAATTCAGTGGATGCCTTGAATAACCAAAATATGACAAATTTGTATCTGAGGCTCTGTCAGTCAGTTCTATGAGACATTAACAATCTCCATTTAAAGCACATCAAGCAGACACTTCAGGGTTGCAAGCCTAGACTTGCTAATTTTACCTTCATTGACTGATCAAATGAAAAGCCTACACTTCTATTAACAAAATCTTAAATATTTTCCTTGCTTTCTGTAAGCTTCCTTGACATTTACACATTTTTCAATTCTCATGTATTATTTTTTATAGTAAATTACATTTGGTGTTATCAAGCAGCAAACAGAAATGTAGCCAAAGCCTGAGCTGTGCATTTCCATTTCATGTACAAACAATTAAATGTCAGCCTTTCAAGGCATATCACAGAATTTATTGCCTTTGAAAGGTTTTGTTTCTCATTTGTGAGGGAAATTATATGCACAGCTTCCATTTTCATGAAACGTTTCAGCCTAAAAGAAGACATTTTCAGTGAAGGAACATTAATATTTCAGTGCTACCTGTAAATTAAATTTTACAGTATCAACTACATAATTCCCTGGCTTGCTTTCATAAGCCTCTCTTCTGCTGTCTGATCTTCAAACCCTTTTTATTTCAAAGCTGCAATCCCTTTTTCTGTGATATTTTGTTCATATTTTAGAAACTTATAACTCTGTAGAATGTGTCATTTCAGGTGGCTATCCAATTATTTTATTTCCCCTTCAGTAAACAAACGAGAATGCCACGTTGAAGAGTGTGACCTTGATCTCTACACACATAATGCACACTGGAAATCCTTTATTTACGTGTGCAGTTAATCACTACACTAAAATATTTTACTGAACATGTGTCCACCCAGCTGGGATACTGAAGAACACAAATTGCAGAAGAATTCTGAGATTCTTGTGGGCCCAAGCAGGATCTGCATATGCAGAGGGCAAACAACAATTTAAAATCAGGGTTTGCTTACCCCCTATCCCCCAGAGATGATAGAACAGAATTTTAATCATCTTCTGCCTGTTCCACCATCCTCCTCCTTAACCTGAGGGCTTGGGACTATGAACTTCTGCCTGCTATTACTTCAGGATTTTTAATTTAAGGCAAGTTTCCTCATACATTGACAGCACTTATTGACTTACATGAGCAAAGTTCTGTATTTGAGTATGAAATGCCTGGAGTTGGAAATAAATATTAGAAACTTGTATGACTTATCTTCATTTTTCTTATGAAAAAGTTCCTTGGAGAAAAGAGGTTCAGAACAAGTATATGTAACTACATAATGATAAATATAGCAAAGGAAGAGATGTGTACCAGTAGATTATTTTACAAAACAAGAAACAAGCTATGCCTAGAAATATATAATGTAGGGGATTACACCTGTCATGCTGGTAAAGTGGAATCACTGGATCAAAGACAATCAGATTCTGATAAACTGATCCACTGAACTAATTAGAAGGGTATTTTCTTGATAAATGAAGAGCCTAATCTGATTTTTACCTCAGTGTGATCTGAAAAACTCTGGTTTACCCAGAGAAGCATTTGTCTGTCTAGAGTCATGAGCACAACTCCATCCCTCGTTCATGGAATATTTTTAGTGTGGAAACAGGAAGATGTTGTAGTAAAACCTTGTGATTTGCAGCTGTCAGCCCCCAGTTCAGGGAATACCTAAAAGCATGTTTAATTGAAATATATTGCTGATTAGGAGAGGCTGAGCAAGGCACTCCCTTCTCCTGAATTCTGTCCACGGCTTGAGCTGTGATTGATTGTGTCTCTCTTGAGAATGCAAAGCACTGGATGTAGTCCAGAAATTACTACTTGCTCACACAATAAAAATCCAATTCTCCCAATCCCCTTGGTGTCCAGATGCTCAGCCCTGTGTGTGAGGCCCAGGGAAGGCAGGGATGAGTGTCCTGGAACATCCAGCCCTGCAAGTGTCCAGCAAGGGTCTCCCAGGGAGCTCAGGAGGGAATTCCCCTTAGCCTGCTGTGCAGCGACCCTTCTACACGTGTCAGAATTGAAAAGGCCAGGAATGTGGGAGACTTCACCCCTCCTGACATGTCTGACCAGCTCCCACCCTGCCCCAAAATGTCCTCATGCATCCAGGACCCTGCATTTGTCCTCTCTTCACCACCACCCTCTGTGGAGAAGCCGTTCCTCAGCAGGAGAACGTTAAAGGGATCCTGGTACAGACTAAAGGGAGGAGGCTCAGGATTTTTCTACCCCCTCTTCTGTATCTTAAAGCTACTGGGACACAAACTGGGATGCCACGGAGTGAAGAGGAGGTGGGGAGGTGGTGCCTGAATGCTGAGATGCCTTTGGAGGAGCACAGAAATACTCCTGACAGCTCTGGTTAGAGCACTCGGTGTCACTCAGGATGAGCCGCCAGCTATTCTGTGACTGGGAGGATTTTCATGATGTTCAGAGACCCAACAGGAAATGAAAATTAACCACTTGCAAAAAGACAAATACTTTAATATCCTACCGTTTGAGAATTAAGGCTAAATGTCCTTAATTACGAGTCCTTTCATACTATTTAAGTGTGTGGCTTGCAGTGGTGTCTTGTGGCCACTAAGTGAAGGTAATTCTAATAAATTACTTTAATTTTCTAATTCTGGAAATTCAGGGTATTACACTGAATTAGAAAAGCTCGAGGTTGGCCAAATGTTCAATTATATTGACCCTTAATCCAGATTTTTCAATGATTTTTTCAAGGTGGATCTTAGTTTGACTGACTCAGCCCCACTAATTTCTACTTAATAGTACTGGAATAGGAGATACCTTAATTATTTTTTTTCTTTAAAAAAGAGCATAGCAGCATCTCAGTTTTCCCAAAATCTTATATTAAGGAATGCAAGCTGTAAATTTCCTTCAACAGCTAGATAACCTTTTTTTTCCGGATGTACTCAGTTTCTAACACTTTTTTACTTCACAGGAGTAATTTAGTGTTTCCCACAGGAGCCATTTCCAAAGATAAGCTGGTGGATACACATCTACCATAAGTCACAAGAAGATTTTTCTGTTATGAGCCAGCACAGCTTTGATATCTGATATTTATGACTAATAAACCCTACCAAATTGGACAAAACTGTTGTTTAAGTCTGTGGACCATGTTCTCACCTCAGCTGAATCTTGTTGACCAAATTTTTACGGTCTGAGCTGTTCAGGTGAGTGTTTCCCTGGAGATCAACCCCTGGACTGGGAAGTCAATCAGAGAAGTAGGTGACAACAAAAAGAAAGTTTGCAAAACCTTATGGACTGACTTCCTAAATCCCTCCCACGCAAAGCATCACACTGACTGGGCTGAGTGGGCAGAGTCTGACCCTCAGACTCCGCTGAGTGGAGAAGCACTGTGACATCTGACATCATTTGTTAGCTCAGTAAATGCAACCTCTGCTACAGGAGTGGAAACGGCGCATCATATTCTCCCAGGAGACTGGAATCCTGTTCTGGCTCAGAGTGCCCTACTTCCCAGAGTTAGGAGTGCACCTCAGCAGCCTTTTCCAGGACGTAGGTTCACACTCACCTTGTGATCACGTAAGGTGCAAAGCAAAGTATGAAAGTACCAATAAAGGTGCTTATTTTCTTCGTTGCCCGCTGCCTCCGCCTCCTCTGCTCTTCGAGACAACGCTCCCGCACGCTGTGTGACATTCAACACAAACAGGAACATCAGTCATAACACCAGGCAGCAACCTGCCATGGCTTCACCATGGGATGATGGAGAGCAATCAGTTTTAATTGCTTGAATTTAACTGGTGCACTGCGTTTAAATGGGACAATACCAAATATCGGTGCATTGTTTGTTCATCTTACCCTCCGCGAAGTTACTGACAAATACGTGGCTGTATATTTATGTGCACACTCCCCCTTCTTATCAATTGATCTATAGTAAAATGGGTGGAATTCATCCTTGAATTCAGTTTGCAGCTCCTTCTTGAGCTACTGTAAGCTGTATTTGCAGGCAAGATGGTACTCAGAGATTTGGAAAATGTCCAGAGTGGGATAGGCAGCACGCTGCTTCCCTAGAAACAGCAATTCCAACACCGCAGCCTCGGAGGGGAGGAACTTCCCAGCAAGATAAGCAGCAAAACAACAAAATCATAACGGGAAAAAGAACACTCTGAACCTCCAGCCCAGCATGGGAGCTATTGCTGTGTCCCATAGCTGTGAGCTGTGTGGCCACAAACATTCTCTGAGATCTGCAGGGCTGCCGTGCTGAATGCTCCACAAAGCTGGAACTGTTTCATGAATCCACAGTCCTGGGATATCCTCACTCCTCACCTCAAACCAGCCCTGCTTCTAACTAAACAGGTGCAAACTAGTCACACCTTGGGTTTTGTTTCCTAGCTATGGTAGTTTAGGACAAGAGCTTTTCCTCTGAGTTTTCTGTTGGTGGTCTCAGCAGGCCACCAGAGAGCTCTGAAACCCCTCGGTGTGCCAGCGAGGAGCACAGGGCTGAGACCTTGCTTTCAGTGCAGAACACCCCTCAAATCAGCACATTTGCTTGGGAAAACAGGGCTTAATGTGAAAGCTCATCCTCTTCCTCTGTCTGAGTGACTCCCGTGCTCTCAGTGATTTCTGAGGCAAGTGGATGAGTTCCTGTCTACTCCAGGCAGGTGGACTGGGCAGCACTGGCATCTCCCACAGTGCCAGGGCTGCCTGTACCTCAATAAATCCCTTTGGAAAGGGCACAGCAAAGCCAGACTGCCAACCTGAACCCCTCTCTGTGCACATGGCAGAGCTGCCACGTGCTGATTCCTTGCTCAGATCCCACAGTGACACAGTCACTTCTCAGGCAAACTTAATGGGCTGGTCCATGTCCCGTACTCATACATATATACAATATGTATATATTATATAATTTTTTTTTTTTTTTTCAAACCCAACTGTTTGGCATTGGTCTTTCCATTTTTGTTGTAAATTTTTAATTGATGACTCACTCTCAGGCTCCACACTCTCACAGCTCTGAGGCTCATGGCCATACCCTTACATTATTTACTTCATCTGTAAATGTTTTATCAACATCCGAACACATGCTGTATCCTGAGAATCTCAGTGTGTTTCAGTGATCTCTGTGGCAACGAGTTCCTTCGGTTGCCTTAAAGAGAAAGTGTTTCTTTTGTCCCATTCTAAATTTGGTCTTACATTGCCAGGCCCCAGAGCAGCTATCGTGATGTGATGAAATAAATACTGGAGGAAGAGTTTGTTCTTCTAACAATTTGTCTTTCTCTTAAAAAATATGACATATTTAAAGGTGTTACATGTTCTATATGTGAGTTATTTGCAGCTAGAAATGACAGCTGAGAAGGGGAAAAAAGTCCACCTTTTAAGGGAACCTATGTTCTTTCAATTCTGCAAGAGCTAGGGAGCTTGGAGTATTTTTATGTGCTGAAAAATAATCTTAGAGTTTCATGAGCTTCATTTAAGACCTGTGTTCTTAAATTCATAACATCCTAAGCCCATGGCAATACAGGAAAGTGAATCTCCAAAACAGGTTCAATTAAGGCGGTGTTAGGGAGGAGAGGGAGCTGTAATTTTGTCTCTGTTTCCCCAGTCACATCTTTTCCTTTCTGGCTCATGCAAAAGTTGTCTCTCACTCCTGGAGCTCACCCATGACTGTCCTGGTAGACTTAAATCCATTTCTTTTGTTCAGCCTTTCCAGATGTATCCAATAAATACCACATCACAGAGGAACGTATTTTATCTCACTCCTTCATGTAGACAATGTACACAGATTAATATTTTGGTTTTGCACACACTTTCATGCACTAAGATAAGACACATGTGAGTTCTAGCAGTGACATCAGTAATAGAAGAGGATTATTAACTAAGCTTTCATTTAAGCATTTTAATATCCTGGGAAATCTGAGCTATATCCCTTTGAACGTTTGGTATTTTAAACAAAGTTTATGGGATATTGGACCTTAAGATGTGTAGAGCTGGATACATCAAAAAGGTAGTATAGATAATTTGAATTAAGAAATACATGGGTTAAGCACTTAAGTGAAATTTTGCCCAAATCTCCCAAAATACCCAAGATATTTTGGTTTTAAGAACAAAGAAAAAGCAGGATCCACTAAAAAAGCCTCAGCTAACTTGAAATGCCATGTGCCCTAAACATTCACACAAATTTGTAGGGGATTTGGAGGTTTCCTTTGTGCTCATCTTGAATGATCTTCAGGGGATCACTCATGTCTTTCTAAGTCAGAGGTAATAAAGCCATCTGTCACAATGCCTGTTACTAGACCCCCCTGCGGGTGGATTCTGAGTCACAGGAAGCAGAAAATTGTCTGTACGCATTTCCCAGCGTTGAAACTGGACCCTGCAAAGAGCCAGAGGAGTCTGAGTAGTCTAAAGTGGGACTGCAAACTTTGTTCTCTCACCTGGACTCTCCCAGCATCCACGGCTGTGCTGCCAGGTACTCCAGTGCACCCTGAAATTGCCTGTTACATAATGCAAATCATGCCTTTGTTATGTCAGGCATTTCTGAGCATCGCTGACTCTTCCAGCAGAGCTGCAGCCCCTGTGCAGCTCTCACAGCAGAGAAGGTGACCTGAGATCTGCCCCTTTCTGCAGCAGGAACTGTCACTGGTTAAAGCAGCCCCTCCAGGGGTCAAATCACCCACCAGTTCTGTAGGAAAGAAACTAAAACTCTCCTTTTTTAGAGAGAGGCATCAGAATAAGCTGATGCCAGAGGTAAAGGCGGTGGTGCAGGTTACTCACAGCAAAGTGCTTGCACAACTCTGTCTCCCCTGAAGAAAGGAAGTGTCATTCCCACAGCCCCACTGGATCCATCCCGCAGTGAGAGGATCACAAAACGCAGAAACACCCTCGAATCACAAATCAGCCTCAACCAGAAAAAATGCAGAGGAGGAGAAACAACACTGAGATTTTTGCCCTTTCACTAAACTTTGCTGTGCAGTCCAGGCATACTTTTAGCATTAGGCAAAATGAGTGGGGTTTCAAACAGCTCTGGTGGGTTTATGGCACTTTCCTGGGAGTAACCACCACATCTCATGCTGTAGGAACTAAGGCAGTCAGGGCACAGTTCATCAACCAGACAGCACGTGGGGCAGGAAGGTGTTTTTCCCTCAGTCTGACTTGGTGAATGAGGGAAGATTTATACCTGTATTTCTCAAGAACGGCAACAAGACTTGCACAAAGTTCTGCTCTGCATTCTTGGGCAAGAGACAGCTCAAACAGCTTAACGGGAGAATTCTGAGCAAATGTTTCTGTTCCTCTAAAATGTGCTGCCCTGCCCTGATCCTTCCAACTTACTTGTCTTAGCCTCAGGCATCTGCAAACCGTGACCTGTGTCTGAGGACAGCCACATGTGCTCTGAACCCTGCAGCTCTGCTCCCGGCTGCCTGCAAATGGAGAGGCTGCCGGAGCAAAGGGGAGCAGGGATGGTCGGATGGGACTGCCCTCTCTGCTCTCCTTTTCCAGGCAGATTTCTCCCCTGTATCACACACCAAGCCTTAACCCCTTCCAGTTCTATACATCGATTATTCATGCAAGATTTGTGGCTTGTGCATAATCCCTGGCGTGACTTCTGCACACATTCCTCTCTCTCCCTGTTTGGTTCTTGCCTTCCAGCCCGCAATCCTGCCAGTCCCTGGGGACTTTTCTGCTCTCGTCTCGAGGCACAAGGGACTTGCCTAAAATCTCTCATTTGAAATGAGCTTTATACATCCCTTGTTTGTCACATTAACATTGCTATTGAATTCTCTCTCACTTAAGGTTTAAGTACAGGCATTCGAGCACAAGAATTTTGCAGATGTAATTCCCTTAAGGATTCTGCCTTCAGGAATGATAAAGTTACAGAGAGAACAGCAGTGGGGAAACTGCTTGGAAAAGGAGCAGCAGGCAGCACTCAGCTTCCCCTCCAAATTCCAAGGGACAAGTACAGCCTCCTCCCTCTCAGGGATTCGGCAACGAGTTTTGGGCTGGCAGTGCCCAAAATACACAAAGCTATCGACCGCTAAATTCACCTTCAGAGACAAAGGGCAGTGATCTGATCACGGTCTCAAAGGGAAGTGCATGCTTGGCCAAAACTGCCTGTTCATTTGCTCTCCCTCCCAAAACAAGTCCTTAAGCCTAACAGAAAATTAGTTCTGCAATCAGAGCATTAAACACAAGTCAAAAGAAACATGCAGAATAGAAACCGGCCCGAGAGGATGTTTGTTTTCTCCCCCTCCCCATCCCCTGCTGTGAGACAGATTAGTCTCTATTTACCACAACTCTGAGCCCCCTCCTCACTTCTGCCATGAACAGCTGCTGAACTCTCAGGAAGCTTACCTGGGATGGATGTCCACAAGCAGCACCAGGGTCTGCATAGTGATCACATCGATCCGCTTACAGTGGAACCGTGCCACCTTCAGCACTTTGAGATATGTGAAACACAGGACTACGAGGGACAGGAGGAAGCTGAGGGCGTGAAAGACCCCAGTGAAAATCACAAACTGTGTCCTATCCTCTGGTCTCTTGTTGTAGAGCGTGCAGGAGGCGTAGAGGTGATGGAAACCCACCCAGGAGAGAGAAGCTGCCACTATGGGGAACGACGCTGAGTGCAACCACGTGTAGCTCAGAATGAGAGCAGCGTCTCGGTACCTCATTTTGGAGTGATAACTTAGAGGGAAGACCACAGCAATCCACCTGTCAATGCTCAAAGCTGCCATGCTCAGCATGGAGTTGGTGGTGAGGAAAGTCTCCAGGAAGCCCACAACGTGGCAGACCTGATCTCCTCCAGGCTGACTCTTGTAAATGATCCCAGCCAAGGTCAGGGGCATGCTCGAGACGGCCATCAACAGGTTGCAGAAGGTGAGGTTGAGGATGAACAATCCCGGGACCTGCTTGCGGATGTCGGCGCTGTACAGGAAGCACATCAGCACCAGCACGTTGGCCAGCAGGGCCACGAGCATCAGCACCACCACCACGAAAGCCAGGAGCAGCTCCCAGATGCTCATGGTGCGTGCGGTCACAGCAGGGACATCTCCGGAACTGCGCCGCGCCGGCACCGGGGGACCATGGTGCGTGGTGCCCCCACCTTGCCCTCCTCCCCAGCCTGCTCGCTCCCCTGCATGCCCTCCGTATTTTCAGAGGAGCTGCAGTTTTCTCCTCCAACCTCCCCCTCCTCGCTGCTCCTTTCCACGTCAACGCTTCCCGAGACGTGCACAAAAGCCCTGGGAATGCCCATCAAACTGCAAGGAGGGCTTAAAAAATATCAGCAGGACTGAACCACTGTCTCCCGTCGGTCCATTTTGAGGAGAGCACGTTATTCTGAGAAGCTGCTCTCCTGAGATCCCTAATTATCAGCCCCAAGCTTGCGAGCAATCCACTGAGTGAATTGTGCTCTTTCTCCCTTGCTTTCTGCCTCTCTCTCTCCCTCTCTGTCTTTCTCTCCCCTCCCCTCTCCTCCAACCCTCACTCCCTTCCAGGCTGAATGTAACCTGCTTTTTATGATCACAGATAAAAACCCCATTAATGGATTAAAGCATGCACACTGCCGGTGATTCGCAAACGTGATTATGTCATCCCTGCTCCACAACCCCTCCCCTTCTCCTTGCGACCGTGACTAGACTTTCCTCAAGAGAAATCCCATGCTTTCATTTAATTGATTTAGCCATTAATTTGCAAACAAGCCTTGTAACCGAATTCCTGCACTCCAGCGTGTTCCCTACGTTTCGGTGCATCACTTGCAGTGCTGCTGCTTGCTCTCAGCCAGGGCAGAGACTTTCTTTTCTCTTCATTAGCTGTGCTTCAAGAGATGGGGGAAAATGGATATATTCTGCTACTTCTCTGGAGCCGTCATTAGCCTACGGGAATGGTTTTACTGCTCGGGCTCAGCACTTTGCAGTTCGTTGTCTCCAAATACCATGCGGAGAAGGAAACGGATTGCTTCCCCTTCTCCTTCAAAAGCAGGAAAATCAAAGCCCAGATGCCAGAGCCACATGCCCAAGGTCACAGAGCAGGTGAGGGGCAGAGGCAGCATCGTGCTGCAGGTACTTTATTCACTCAGCCTTTCTCCTCTCCAGGAGTTTCTCCTTCCTCCTAATCAAAGCCTCTCTCCCTGTGAGGGTGAGCACCCTGTGAGAGCAAAACCAAAAAGCAGTTTGGCAAATGAAATGGGAATGAGTCTGACTTGCACATAATTAGGTGTCAAAATTAAGTTTGTTTCAAAGGACGGAGAGGGAGCTGTTTTCTCATTCCTCTTTCTGTCTCTTTAAATCGGTTTTAACTGGGGAGGCTGAGAGTTTGTGAGCAATCAGGACAGCTTTCTGATCGAGGCAGCCAGGCTTTAATCCCTGCACAGTAAGAAGGCAAAAGATACCCTGCAGCACAGTTGCTGGGGCTTGGTAAGTGCCTGTGCACGTGTGGGAGAGCTGGATGCTCGGGCAGTTTTCCCTCGGAGCCCTCCCGAGCTGTGCATCTCCACGCAGAGCAGCTGTTCGCTGCAGCTCAGGAGCAGAGCTGGCACCCTGCACGCTGCCAGAGCTCGGCACGTGGGAGAAAAACCTACTTCGCTTCAGTGTTGGTTTGTTTTGTTTTCAAAAGCCAGGCTTTAAAGGACTGATAGAGACATCAAAGGAGCATCTCAGGGTGCAGAGCCCAGGTCTGTCTCTCAGAGCTCCCTGTTTCCAGAACGCGACTCCTCATGCTGAGGGGATGGGGAGAGAACTACGGTGCTTGTCTCTTTTCCAAAGTCAGTGAAGTGGTGGAGTGACCACCTGGAGTGCACAAGCAGCACCAATCCCTGGGAGTGTTCGAAAAGTACATGGGTGTGGCATTTGAGGACATGGCTTAGCGGTGAACCTGCTGGTGGTGTTGGGTTGATGGCTGGGCTTGATGACCTCAGAGGGATTTTCCGAGACCTCAGTGATTCTATGAGCAAAGCTTAAAGGTGACCCCTTCTTTAAATACAAGGGGTTGTTATCCTCTTAGAAGAGGTGGACTAAGGAAATGAGAGAGAAGATGAAGGTTTTGCTGCTGCTTCACAGCACCAGAACCTCAGCAAGTTTCCTCCTTGGGTAGGAAGCGACAGCCCTGTGGAGAGGGGTCTCCTGGCATCAGCAGCCTGAGCAGGGTGTCCAAGGAACAGTCAGGGACACCTTAAAGCCTTAAAGCTCAGCAGGCAAAAACAGCTTCAGGACCACAGGAAGGTGCTGTGTGAGCTGGGAGTCACTGTGAAGAAAAATGTGAGAAATAATAGTGCTAGGAAGAGCAGTGGAGAATAAATGGGAAATTTTGGTGATACATAGATGAGAGGCAGGTACTCTGTGACAGTGGTAAAGGGGAAACTCACCCCCAGTTGGCATCAAGGGGATTCTTGACTCTTCTTCCCACACTCAGCCTCCTCCTGGGCTCAAATGAACCCTGCAAGACCCCCAGCTGCACAAGGGAGGGAATTCAGGCTGTTCCCCTGCCTTCCCCTGCCTTCCCCTGCCTCAGGCACGAGGCCATGGGTTTCTCAGGGTGGTTTCCTGACCCAGCACGCCGTTATCCCTCCAGCGAGCTGTGGTGCCTCCAGGATTGAAAAGCTCTGCTTCTGAGTGATTCCCTGGGGGTCTGGCATCAGTGTCAAGCCTCGGCGAACAGTGGGGGAGGAAATTCATGCCCAGAGAAAAAGGATTAGGGGTGACAGTTGGGAAAAGAGGATACTCCCTAAGAGATAGATGTGAAAGAATGGGAGGCAGAATGAGAGAGTTCAGTGGAGCTTTGATGGAATATGGAAGGTCAGATTTGGGGGGAAATCTACAATCAAGGGATATTTGTGGATATCAAACCTTTGTGGATATGAGGAGGAAGCTGAGGTTTCCTCTCAGTGAGTAATTTGAGTCCCGGTGTGTATTTTGTATTCTGAAGGCCCAAGTGATTTACATAACTAATTCCCCTGTTGCTAATCCCTGCAGCAGAGGGGGTTTGCTGAAGACTGCTGGGTTTATTTATCATGTGTACCTAAGGGAGCACGATGAGCCCATGGAATCAACCCATGGAATGGCTTCATTTTATACAAATCAGGAGGAAAGAATCTGCTGGGCATCTGTTGAGGGTTAACCCCAGCTGGCAACTGAGCACTGCTCGTTCACTCCCCCTTCCCCAAGGGATGGAATCCTGGGATAGAACTGTGGGGTAGAATCACAGAGTCGTTTGGGTTAGAGCAGACTCTAAGACCGTAGAGTCCAAGGAAGACAAGGAAGCTCTTTAGGCATTCGTGTGGGTCAACTCTGGTCTCTTCAGCCAGTTTCTATGCAAACCCAGAGCTGCTTGATGGAGACAGAAGCCACAGGTCTGTCTCTCTTTGGGGTGTCAGAGGTGACCTTTACACCTGCCCTGTCACCTTCACTGACCAAAAATTGATTCACTTAAGCCCCTGCTCTCCCAGGTAACGAGCATCACTCAGTGGATTCTTGTCTGGCTCCTTCCTCTCCATCAGGTTCCATGGGTGGCACACTGGGACTAACTGGGAGCTCCTGGCCAGCCTGATGGTTTCTCATGGGCCACCACTTTGGGGATGTGGGGAGAGAAACCCTCCACTGCTTGACTTCACAGCCCTCGAGCTGAGAGTGCCAGGACAGCTCCACAGCTGCTCCCCAGAGCCCTCCTGGTGAATTATTGACGCTCAGGCTGTCGCTGCCGCTTTGCTTCATGGAATTAAAGAAACATCAGGTCCACAGGCACATGGCTGGTGCTTCTGGCACTTCTGCCTGCTGGATGGGTTTTTAAGGACTCTTAGGGCAGCTAAGGAAATCAAATCAAGCCAGGAAGAGCAGAAAGTCATGGGAAGCTTTGAGTCAGGGAGGTTTGTGGGTGTGTGTGTGTGTAGGTGGATGGCAGAACCCTCTCCTTCCCTGAGCTCCTTTGGAGCCAGGTGAGAGCTTCCTTCCTGGGGACCAATTAGGGGATGAGCAAGCTCAGTGACTTGGTCCCTCTGTGTTATTCTGGCAAATGCAGGACGTTAAATGACATATTCCACCAGGACTCTGGTTCACAATTCATATTTTAGAATCACTCCCTATCAGCACCATCAGTGATGCAGATATTGAGTCACACTTCATCTTCGTATGGAGCTCTGTTAGAACAGCATTCTTTTAAAGGAGAGAGTGCGTGGATGTACCTGCTTTATTTGGTTTACCTCAAAGACAAAAAGGGGGCTCAAAATAGAGCTTAGGCATTAGATTTTAATTGCACTGTCATTTCTCACCCCAGGAAATATTTATTAACAAAAAATAATTAGCTACATTTTAATACTTTTAAAGATATAAACGACTTCTAGTTTGGTTTTCTGATTTTTTTTTTTTCTCAGCCTATTTTTACTCCTCGCCTCTTGCTTAATGCTAATGAATAAAAGAGTAACTAATGGGAAAATTAACATCTTTGAGGGATGTTGAAAAGCGCCAATTAAACAAACAAAATTCCATCTTATTTAAATGGAATTAAATTAGTATATCCGTAATATCGCAGCCTGTAGAATTATTCACCAAACACCAACACCCTTTCTCTTTCAAACTTTTCTAGAAAGAATGGTTTCCAGCCTCCAGGAACTGCTGAAATATTACTTTAGAATCTTAGAGTGGTTTGGGTCAGAAGGGACCTCAAATCCCATCCAGGTCCACCCCTGCCATGGGCAGGGACACCTTCCACTGTCCCAGGCTGCTCCAAGCCCCAATGTCCAACTTGGCCCTGGACACTTCCAGGGATCCAGGGGCAGCCACAGCTTCTCTGGGCACCCTGTGCCAGTTTCCCATTTCCCTTTCTCTCTAGGATGCTTTTTGCAGCAGCTGAAAGAGAATTGTCTTTGCAATCAGAGCTGCCTCGTGAATTGATGTAGCAGCCTGAGCTTTGCTTTGCCTTGGGAAGTTTGCTCTTGTTCAGGGGACCTGGAAAGGGCTTGAAGAGATTTAGGGACCTCTATCCAAGTGGGAAGGTGATGGAACTGGAAGGTTTTTACTCAGGGAAAGGAATTAAGCTCAGGGTTACCTCTCATAATGTCACCTATGATCTGCTGTCACTCTGGGACTATCCTAGGCAAAGCACTGGATATTTGAAATGCAGAGAAGAAGAAAGACAGTTGCTAATTTAAAGACCCCAAATATTCTAGGCTGTCTGAAGACAGGTAAAGCAAATTAATTCACAGTTTTTTAGGAGGAATGGCAGGACTGAATTTGCTAGATGTTACATTTTATATTGGTGCTATATGTGATATAAGTGATATGAGTGACACCTGTCACATCTACACTGCTCTAGATAGAACTTGTTCACTTTACCCTGTACTCCTTCAAAATGTCAGAGCAGAAATCACTTTTGTCACACTTGCTCTTTTTAGATGTGTGGTATTTCAATTTCCTCTTGTTTTAAACTGGGCTGGCTCCTTCTCACTCAGCAAAGATGAAAATAGAGGCTTGAACAGAAGGCTTTCAAAATGATACGTAGATGTCAGTGCCTGCTTCTATATAAAAAGTCATACATGAGCATGCACCCTTGTAAACTTCCATTTAGCAATTAGCTAAGTATTTTATTTTTCATGCTTTCCTCTACTATAGCAATTTTATGTGGATATTCTTATCAATCCACTTCTTTGCATGACATGTCCATTATTAATCTTGTTATCTTGTGATTGCAATATTTGATTTTTGCATCTTGGTCAGTTTGGGGTTTGGTTTGTTCGTTTGTTTTTGTTTTTTTTTTTAACTGAACAGAATACCATTTCTGCTCTTTCTAATAAGTTCTGCAGGGGAGGAGGTTATGGTACATGTGGGGATGATCTAACCAAATATGTCTGTTTCATTAATGAAGGATATTTGGATCTTTGCTGCAGGCTGGGCAGAAGAGTTTGGGTTCAAAAATACATTTAATTTCCATGAGCACACGTATTTTTTGCAGAGCTTGGTTTTGCTTTGCCTCCCTTACTCTGCTGGGATTTTGGACTTCAGGGCTCAACTCCTTGTATGTCACCTGCAAATTCTGCACTACTAATTTAAATATAGTGGAAAGCTTATTAATGTTATTCTAGCTCAGGGAACGAGATCCTAAATTCATTCTCTCGGAGACTAAAAGACTCATTGAAAAGCAGTCTATTAAAGGCTTAAGTTATGTCCCTATAACAGCTCTTTTGGGGATGCTATTCCCTTGGATCTGTGATATATTGACAAGGTTTTATAAGGCTTTTTTCACTGGCAGCTTTTCTACAAGTCCAGTAGGTTTAAGGACTTTGAAATTCTAATTTTAATTATTGATTTAACTGGCTTACCGTGGTAATGAAGGAATTATGCAATCCCTTCAATAAACTCAGCAGCCTTTTAAAAATACATAAGTTATTTCCGGGCCATAGTATGGGAAGCACTATTAATGAGGTGTGGCCTGCCCTCGCCATCAGTTTGGCTTTTTCATTTAAAATATTATTAGTGTAAAAGGGTGTTGGTTAGAACCTGGAAATCTCAGCCAATATTTTACAAGCAAAATAGAATCATAGAATGATTTGGACTGGAAGGCACCTTAAAAATCATCTCGTTTCACCCCCTGCCACGGGCAGGGACACCTTCCACTGTCCTAGGCTGCTCCAAGCCCCAGTGTCCAACCTGGCCCTGGGCACTGCCAGGGATCCAGGGGCAGCCACAGCTTCTGTGAGTAAATGGAGGGCAAAAGGAGCTGAATACTCACCTCACTTGATTTCTGTGTTAATCTGCAGAGCAATCCTGTGTCCATCAACCATAACCAGCAGGTTCTGCGACTGACACTGGAAATCACCAGAAATGCAGCTGTACTGGCGTTTCCTTGGAATCCAGGAAGATGGATCAGCAGCTGCTCTTTGAAAACATCTTGTCTTCTTGCATCAAATTAATAAGACTGCAGCAAACTGGAACAGCAAATCCTGAGATCCTTTATTGACACCAAACAGGACTTTAGCTCTGAGATATCCCATTTGTAGCTCCACCAGTTGCTTTCTACAGCAAAGATGACACTCATTTTATGACAGGTCATGTGTGATGGCTCTCCTTGGGCCTGGAGCAGAGCACGTTCCATAAAAAAGTCACAAATGTAAAATTGGTGAGTTATGTTAAATTCCACAAGGGTTTTTTTTTTTTTTTTCATTTAGTAGCTGAACCCAAAGAGTTCTGAGGTCTGGTTTCAGAAGTTTCATCCTTTGCCAAGATGCAGCTGCCACAGCATTTGTGTTCAAGAGCTCAGCAACATCCCTCATCTCTCTAGTGGTGCAGGACACAGGGATAAAACTCCTCTAAAATAGTCAGAGCCTTTCAGTCAACTCTAACTCTGCCTTTTCATCTCCTTTAATTTTTTTCCAATGCAATAAATGTTTAAAATAACCTAAACAATGGAATAGGAAATACTGGCCACTTTCTATGGCTCCTCTCAGTCGCTGGTCCATGTAGATTACCTGGAATGAAACAAAACTCAGAGGCAGAACCAGCCTGGTGTCTGAGCTCAGCCAGTTCCTGATGGAAAAACTGGGAATACTACCCAGTCCACAGCAGTACTGTGCATTTATTAGCTGTAAATGAACAGGGATACCTCCAGGTTTTTTTTTAGCAAGGACTCCTGACCTGTCTCAAGTGAGCTCTTCCCATGGAAAAAGTTGATTGAATCCACATTCACGTAGACTGTTTCCGTGCCTACTGGTTAATCCATTTGTCTTTTTAAACTACTCTTCTGATAAAGGTCCAGAGAAATCACGAGAAGAGAAAAAAGCAAACACACAGGAAGATATAAGATTTGTGGAAGGAGCAAGTGAGGACAGAGACATTGAAGTGAGCTGTTATATCCTTTATATCATAATATTCTAGAACTTTTTTTTACTTTTCTTATATTAAATTTTACCTGATAGCTGAGATTCTAGCCATGAAACCTAATTATAAGGCAGAAGAGAAGAAAGTGGTAAAGTTTTGTCTATGTCCTTAATCATTCTTTGATTTTTATCAAGCCAAAGCATATTAAACATCACCTGCAATTATCTCCCACGCAGAAAGATGACTTCCTTTTGTCAGGAATACCTGTCAGCCAGACCCAGGAGCCCTGGATTTTTATTACTTGGGGCTCCAGGAACACCTGCATTTTCTTGGCAAGCTCTGGAGATGAAAATGCTTTAACTGTGTTCATGTTAAGAATTTGCTCTGCAGTCCTGAGTGCCTCATTGATCTGGTAGCTGTAAAGAGGGGAAAATTAAAGAAGCTGCTGACTGATTTCTTTTCCCAGCATTGAGGATCTCCTGCTCTTCATCACAAGTTTTAGCTTTATTAAATTAACTCTAAGTCCCCACTTCTGTTATTTGCGTGAAAGCCAAACCACCTAAAGTTTTGGGCAGAAAGCTACAAATGGGGATTTGCTTCCCTTTTAAAATGCTGATCTTTTTCTCTCATGTGAAAGAAAAAATGTTAATTGTCACTAGCAAAAGGTTGGGGTTTTTTTAAATTTCCATTCGAAATCAGTATAATTCAGTTAGCTTCAAGGAGATATTCTTCCTCATCCTCTGGGCCTGGGAGGTGAGGAAACAGTGCAGGAGGAGCATCCCTGCATCTGGAGACACAGGAAATGTCCCTCAGCCCCACAGCCAGATGATGCTGGAGCTTCTTTTTGCTTCCAGGTGCACTGTTTGAGATGGAAACAATGGCTCCAAAAATTACTTTACGTGCAGAAAAAATGAAGTTATCTTAATGCAAATGTCTGCAATATTTCCTCATTTGCAAACAGTGCTGTTGCCTTGGATTTCCAGCTATCATTATTGCTCCCCTCTGGACATTGGCTTCTCCCCTTTTTTGGTTCCAACTGTGTAAGATCACACTGAATTTTGAATTTATTTTATTCTAAACTTTCTTGCAAACCTCCTGACATTTCTTCCCTGTTAACGGAGGGAAGCAACCAAAACTCAGATCTCTGCCACTTTCCTTCATTTTTTCCCTCATCAGAACTCTTTAACATCTGAGAGTCTGCCTTTGGTGCTGACCAAGGGAAGGGAAGAGCATTCCAACGAGTGATATTGGAGAGCACACACAGAATAAAAAGTTCAATCCAATTAGTAGAAACTGCATGTCTGCCCTTCAGGAAAATCTCTAACTCACCCTGGCAGGGCAATGAACCCTTTCAGATCACGGGATCACAGAATGGTTTGGAAGATTACAGCACAGACTGGGTTGGAAGGGACCTTTAAAGGTCATCTCCTTCCCTATGTGTTACATGGAGGTGGCAACAGGATTAAAAGGGCAGAAAATCCAAATCTTTTGATTTCCAAAACTGGACAATTTCTGCCCGTGATCTTCATGTAGTCTTTGGAATGATTTCCAGAATGAAATCCTGTAAGAATTTGCCCATTTTAGGGACAAGTAAAACCTACCCTAAAATGATTTGTTGGGTTGTTGCAGCTGGAGGAGATGAAAAAACAATATTGAAACAAACTTGGGGCTTTATCAACAAACAGCTTGCTTGGTCTAATAAAGTGTAATTCCAGAGACAGCCAATCTCCCTTTGCAGCAGGGACACCCAAACTCTGTATTCCCAAGCTTTCCAAAGCAAGATAAAACCTCATATTTATCCACCGAGTCAGGAATCTGCTAAAATAATTTTTTTTATTTCAAAGTATGTTTTGGGATTTTTTTTTTTCTTTATAAGCCTCGCAGGATGAGGCCCGCACTGCCGAACCCCAGCTTTAAGATGATTTTTTCTGACAAGACATGCATTCACTGGGAATATTCGCCTGCAATGGAAGTGATGGCACAGGTTTATGGCACTGTGAGCATAAACCTGCACTGACAGAGGCTCAGAGAAACACTCTGTGCTCCACGTGTATGTTCCTCAAAAGCCACTTTGCCTCTGTGACACCCCGCGAGGGTTTAACCCACAACAAATTTGAGCCAGATTGGGTGATTTTCCAGCATTTAGTAGAACAGTCTGAGCTGTGGTGGCGCAGGGGATGAGCAGTGTGTAAAATCCCTGGTGTGGATGGTGATCCTGGATGTAGCAGTGAGAATTTGCTTCACATTCTGTGAGGTGGAGGGGCTGTAACTGGTGAAATCCTTTTTCCATCCCAGAAAGGACTGGAGGCTCTTTACAGCCCTAATTTGCTCCCAGTTATCCACAGAGATCCCAGAATGAGGGAGGAAGTAAAAAACCCCTCTTTTCTCCATCCCTGAGCTGATAACAGCAAAACTGGACTTAAAATCTTGTTCCTTCTTCTCACACCTCTCTCTTTCCTGAGCATGAGAATAAACCTGGCTGCTGTAATTGTTCTTGGAAAATTACTACAGATGGACAGAAATACAGATAAATCCATGAATATTCCAGGATATTACCTTTATCCACCAAAGGACAGGATTAATTGCTGTGCAGCTTTATTAAGCACTGTGTTGGATGACTTTCACCAGAGAAAGCTGTGTTATAATGGGGGTGAAAAACAGCCCAGGACCTACAATAAAAATTCCAAGAGGCAATACGTTATCCAAACAGAACTTTATCTGTTTAAAGGGATTCTGCTAACAAAGTGCTCAATCTCATTTCCTCAATTTTTTAATTATCCCATTGTAAGATGCTATACTTGACATATAGAGACCCAAGGAGGGATTTTCTGGTAATTTGATTTTCAGAATACCATGGAATATATATTTTCATTGCTCAGCTCCTGGGTCAGGAGTATCATATTAGCTCCAAGGCAAATTAAGAGAAGGATTTTGCCTGTATGGCTATTAAAGGAGCAGAGATTCTAGGAAGGACTGGGTTTGTGTGAGCACCTGTAGGTATAGGTGGCTGTGGACTTGGAAAAGTGGGAACTGGCAGTTGTGACACTCCTTACAAAAACAATATCCTGCTCAGACTTCCAGCCATCCTAACAAAATATGACCTAACTCTATCCTTGGATTACTTGGGCTCTCTCCTGATTGCAACTACCCTGTTTATCTGCTGCTGTCTCTTCCAGAGGAAACGGCTTTAAAATATCACTAAATTCTCCTTTTACTGAATTTATATGGAAAGAGCTTTGCTGGAACTGTTTTTAAAAAATAAAAATATCCTTGTTCTGTCTTCTCTAAACGTGCTCCTCCTGAGCTGGCTGCCTCTGTTTGCCCTGAGCATTTCGTCCCCAGATGAGTGTGGCAGCGTTGCTTCATTCCTCAATACAGCAGCATAAAAGGCACAAGCAAAATGTGGTTCTTTTCTAATAGGATCTGAAAAGCTGCACTTTCTGGGTTAAGGTTGCTTTTTGTCTAAAGAAAAGAATCTCATAGGTAAGAAAGACATGACAAAGAAAAAAGCTTTCTGAGCTGAAACACTGAAGAAAGTGTTCAGGAACAGTTAATCCCCCAAAAGATATTTCTTGAGCAGTTCTGGCAAGAACTGATAGAAAAGGCTATTACTTATGTGTCTTGCTGTTATTTGCAGCATGGGCAGGAGATGTCAAGACACAGGTTTACTGCATTTCAATATTTTAGGCCATTCTTTATGCTGGAATCAGGATTATTTCTCATTCATGTCACTTCTATCCCCTGCTCTTTATTTGATTTAGACATCCATCTCCATAGCATGCAGTATTTAGGGCCTGACCCTGAGCTTGCTGGAGTAAGGACTTATGTAAAGATCAGTGGGAAGAATTTGAGGGCTTTCAATTAACCCCTGTTTTCAGCAAACAGAGGGAAACTTCCCAAACAGGCAAAAATAATTGGTTTTAGTTGCCTTTCTGCACTAATTGGGAAAGAGTGAGTACTTCCCAAAGTGGCAGACCACAAATCAAGTTATGAAACTCAAATATTTAATATATTTATACCAAATAAAATGAAAAGAGGAAACCCAACAGTCAGCTTGCAGTCAATCACTCAGGATATTGAGGTTTGTACCATCTCAGTCACCCTGAAGTAGATAAACCAGCACATGGAGTAAGCCACTTTTCTCTTGATGGGGTTGAAAGATGAGCGAGATTGTCACTCATCTTTCAATCAGCCCTGTAAGAGCCTGATTTAAAGCCTTCACCCTCTCCCAACACATCTTTCTCAGCAAAGTGTCTGCCAGCCTAAAGGGTTTTCTCCAATCAATTTTTGCATTAGTTGTTGATAATTGAAAACCTTCAGCATGTGTCTGTGCTGATCTCTCAATCTTTTCATTCTTCAGGTGAAAATGATGAATACAGGTCTCAGAGTGGATCCTTGTGAGTGCCACATCTGCTCCAAGGAGCGTCCTGTGACCAAGGTCAACTCTGTACACGGTGTAATTAAAACACCCTGATTACCATGGAATTCACCATGGAAAAATGGAATTCAGTAAGATGCTCTCTGTCTTAGCTGAGTAAATGCATTAAGGGATAGGAAAGTAAGACCAATCTAAATTTGAAGGCCAGGCTGAGACCCCTTTTAATAGTTTGACCTCTTATTCTTAAGAAATGTCCAAAGAAAAGCACATTAATCCTTTCTGTGAACTATGACATATTTCAGAAAGGGAGCAGTTGTGTTCTCCTGTTTTCATTTTATTTATTGCCCCAATGGGCAGAATTATATGCAGTCAGATTTCTTGGCAGTCTAATTTTTAAAAAATTAGTTTCTGCTCATAAACATGAACAAACTTCCAAAACAGCCATCATTTCTTTAAGAGATAGATTTTTACATTTGTGTGTCCCTTGTCCTAGTCATGGCTTTAAGTGAAATAAAAAGACTGTAGTAGGTAAGATATGTTACAATCTTTAGATCTAATTTAATTGGTTAATTATAAATCTTCAGCTTCTTATCAGAAAATTATCAGCCTGGAAATAAATACTCTGTAGCCAAGGTAATCACTCAATATTTAATAAACTGTGTAGGCATCTCCTGCCATTAGAGTTCAATGACAGTGGAATTTCAAAGAGCATTTTGGGTAAGTGCTGATACACACCCAAGTGGTTTGTGCAATACAGACATGCAAGGAAATTTTCCAGCTCTGAGGGATAAAACAAGATTAGGAAGCCATGAAAAATGATCCAAAATAGTAAAAGTCCCAAACATCATCTCCAGTGTAATACAGGCTAAGCCAGCAGACTGGTTTAGAAACCACTCTCTTGTCTCTTATCAACAGCCCAAAGACATTCACCTCCCTCCTGCTACTCTGCTCTTTCCTTGTGGCTGCCATGACATTAGAAAACTGATTTTCCATATGACTTATCTCTCAAACTTGAAGAACCACAGTGAAATCAGCTTGGGGTCTGTGAACCATCATGAATCCAGGGAAACAGCCTTCAGATGTTGTGGGCATCCTGTGTCAGACCAGACTGCAATCCAGAGTCTGGATTTCATTTAACAAATCCAAATCACACACTTTGACTTGGGCCCATCCAAACCTTCTTCTTCCATTTAAAAAGTTAAAACCAAATGTTTTGCTGTATCCATGCTGCCTTCAACTTTCCATTCTGCAAATCACTCAGCTTGCTGACTACTCAGCTGGACTTAGGCAGAAAAACATCAGGCTTTTCCACTGAGTGGAAAAAGAGCTGGGGAAAAAAAATTGCCTATGCTAAACCTAATTGGTAGCAGGGAATAATATCGGATTTCTCAAAAAAATGTTTATGTATGACAACCCTTGCTGCTTAACTGGCAGAGAGGCTGAAAAATGCAGCTGGATGAGCTGTGTCAGACTTTTTAGTTGGACAAACTGGGGACAAACATTTTAGCAGGTCCTGCTGTGGTGGGACAAGGGGTGGTGGTTTGGAACTGGAGGAAGATCAGTTTAGATCAGAGTTAAGGAAGATGGTTTTCACAATGAGGAAAGGCCTGGCACAGGTTGCCCAGAGCAGCTGTGGCTGCCCCTGGATCCCTGGTAGTGTCCCAGGCCAGGTTGGACATTGGGGCTTGGAGTAGCCTGGGACAGTGGAAGGTGTCCCTACCCATGGCAGGGGTGACACTGGATGGGATTTGAAGTCCCTTCCCACCCAATCCATTCTATAATTCTTTGTTTCTCTGCGTCCCAAACTCCTGGCTTCCCTGAATAAAGTGGCACTGGTTGACACAGATACTGGATCAGCAGCAGGGAGGCGACTGAGGAGCAGGGGACCCAAATCTTTCCCAGTGCTTCCACAATTCTGCTGAAGAGCCAGAACCAGGAGGTTTCCATGGGCCAGCTGCAGCTCCCCCACGACAGCTGATGAGCACACATGTCCTTATGTAAAGGTTTCTGCTATTTAAGGAGTGTTCAGCTGTACACAGAAGAATTCCTCTGTGCCATTGCATTTTCCTGCCTCTTCAGCTCATGAGAGGATTCCAAATGGCAGCACCTCTGTGGTCTGCCAAACCTCACTGTGGTCTTATTCCATTGGGAAGCAGTTGAATGTGTCACATGCAATTAAGTTCATGTTTAAATTAGAATGAGAAGCAATTGAGAGTGAAAATCTGGGAAATATTTCAGACACAAAGGAAGTGGTGAGTTTTGCTTTCCCATAAACTTCCGAAGAGATTAAATATCACTGTGCTCTAGGAGACTTTGGGTAAAATGTTTTGTTTGATTCTCAAAAACCAACATGAAAATGGTATTTGGAAATGGGAGTGTTTTTGTTTTCACAATGAAATCCTCAGCAAACATTATCCTCTCCTCCTCGGATTTGTGTGACAAGTCTCAAAAATCAAACTGGCTCAAATCAAACATGTTCATTTCCAGAGAACCCTTTCAAGAAAATTCTTTTGAAATAGTTTACTTTGGTTGTTATCCTACACTTTTTCATATTTCATTAACTTGACTTTTAACAGCTGGTGTTTAATGAATAATTACACAGTAATGAAAAATACATCTTGCATTTAAAGAAAGCTTTATGCAGATTTGCTAATCAATTTAGACACTGTACCTTATTTGTTTATAGTACATCTCCCAATTGGAATGTAATTATCAAACTTTGCATCTATATTTAACTGTCTAAATTGAAGGAAATAAAACAGAGTTGAAGGAACTAATTGTCAGCGTTACCAACCAATTAGTATTCTGAAAGATTATTCTGTTAAAGCTTTTCCATCCAGTATAACTCATCTTAAACACTCCTGGGGTTTGGTGTTCTGTCCATACTCTCCAGGTATTTTTCAGCTCTAGAAGCAAATTGTGGAAGATTAGGAATAATAGGTCCCTTCAGCCATGAAAATGAAAATTTTAGTCAAATAAATGAAATTACAGATTAATTCTCAGTCTCTTATTTCCTCTAACATCTGAGATGGGCTGGAAGGGCTGAATGTTGTTATATCTTCTTCTTTTAAAAAACAGATATTGTAGTTGATCCAAAGAATTGTTAAAGAAAACCCTGCAAACATGTTTAGTTTTCTGATTTACAGCAAAAGTAAGAAAGAAAAAGAATTTGCATTGTTGCTATTCTAAAATGTGTTGCTGATATTCCACATGACATTGAAAAGCACTTTTAAAAGGTCATTTAGCACATTAAATAAATGTAACCAGTTGAATGTCTGTACCAAGAAATCCAGACAAACTCAGCATCTTATTTTAAAGAGCAGTAAGCTCTCACTCCCTGGTTATAAAATGAATTTAAATAAAAGTTATGGAAAGATTAGATTTTCTTCTTGTGGTCTGCTGTACCTGAAAACTATTTTATCTTCCATATTAGGGGGGTTTTAGAGTTCCTTAAAGTGTTCGAAGGAAGAAAGATTAAACATAAAAAGGAAAATCTTCTGCTGTAGCATCAAATGGGACACAGCATCTGGGTGCAGATATGGAAATCAGTGAATGTCTGAAATGACAACAACAGTTGACCTAATGTAATATTACTCCAAATACAAATAAGCAGATTAAATGAGCCACAAATGTGACATTTCTCAAAGTCTCCAGGAATGCAGCACTTCCCAGTAAAACCAGAATTTTCTCGGAATGCGAATTCAGAAGAATTCAAAACTCCAGGATTCCCTGGAAAAGATGAGGAGATGTGCTCAGGCAGTGCACCAACCACCAGGCGTGGACGTCACTGATCCACCACAGGCTCAGGGGCGTATTGCTGCCACCCTGAGCAGCAGTGATGCCCAGGAGGGAATGGATCCAAAGGAAGGGGTCAGACTGCCCAGACTCCAGAAATCACTGCTGTTGGGCTCTTCCTCCCTCTCCTGGGCATGTGCTGGGTTTTCCAGGTGGTAAAAATTCGGGCAGCAAGCAGCAGGCATTGAAAAAGCATTGGCTGCTCCCTGGAGGCTCTGGGCTTGCTGCCCATGGGGAAGAATTGCTGCTGCACATCGACTCCTTCTCTTTTTTCCCATGGCAGGGAGCACAGAGGGATTCTCAGGGTGTCCTGTGCAGGGCCAGGAGCTGGATTTGGTGATCCTTGTGGGTCCCTTCCAACTCTGGACATCCCTATCCCTCTGATTCCCCTGGATCCTCTTGCATCACTGCACTCTCAGAAGAGCAAAAGCCAATTTTGGCCTCTTACCACAATGTAAAACATGGAAAATTCTGACCATGTCACTTTTAAAGCATGTTAAGTGTAACAATCTTGAGGTCAGCAACTTTGGAGCTGCCTGCAGGTATTTCCAAGAAGTGGGAAGGTGTTAGGGAAGCACTGTGCTCCACTCAGCTCCTGTAGCACAGGACAGGTATTTATTTGTGATCAAATAAAATCACTCCATACAAGCTAAATAAATCCTGTGTATCCATAAATAAATCCTGTAAATCCATATGAATATCGGATGTAGTGGGTAGAAATCCCTTTTTTATTTATGAGTTGCTACTTTTGGCTGAAGACACGTGCAGTGCAGTAGAGGTGGCTGTCATGGGACAGCTGGGGATAGAGCAATCCAGAGAGATCAGGATTGGTCCAGATGGATTTGGATATAGAAATAGGAGGGAGATGTGGTAACTGAAAGTGGAGAACCTCTTGGCTGCCTGGTTCCCTGGTTGCAGTCTCAGTGACAAGTCACTTTAGGGAGGAAATCTAACAGTTTGTGGCATTCTGCCTACAGGGAGCAACTTCTGGAGATGGGAAAATGTAAGCCCCTGCAAAGGGATCATTAACTCTTCCCCAGGAGGGAGGAGTGTTAATTGCTAATGAGAGCAGGGCTGTGAGCAAACCTCACAGCCCGTTTTTGAAGATTTGCTAAGGGCTCTCCTACCAGCTCTGCAAGCACAGAGCCTTTGATCAGGATGGGTGAGAAGTGCTAGATGATTCTCTGTCTGACCCTGAGCTCAAGCTCAGTCCCCAGGACCCTCTCTGGGCAAACCTGGCCTCCAGCCCTGCAGAGGACTAAGGGGAGACGTGCCAGTCCCACCAGCTGAAATGAGATGCCTACAGAGATACTGAAAGAGTACTGCTGGCTTTAGCCAGGCATTTTCCCCCTCCCAGACTCATCCCACTTGCTGTTTATTAGCTCCATGCTCTTGTGCTACACCTTGGTTATGTAGAGAGAACACAAAAATGGAGAAATCTAGTGGAAAGGTGCCCCTGCCCATGGCAGGGGGCTGGAACTGGGTGATCCATAAGGTCCCTTCCAAAAAAAACCACTCTGTGATTCCATGGTAGGATCCTGTGAAACTGTGTGCCAGGCTCATCTACTCACATAAAGGATGGAAAAGCCCTTTTTGGCCTCAGAACACAGAGGTGGCTCTCAAAGCCCTCCCTTGTTGTTCTTGGTCCGTAAGAATACGTTCAGGGGAAAAAAGGAGAAGCAGGCCACGCTTTGCTGCTCATATTTGTGGTGAGCCACGGACTTCAGTGTGCAGGATCAACTATGCCAGGCTTGTTTGATTATGAAATCCAGATGATATCCTAGCAAGAGCCATGAAAACAACTCCAGCTGTGCTGTGATTTGATTGTCCCATGATGACTACATGAGAGTACAACTCCTGTGCTCAGGTGACAACAGGGGGGGATCTGCTCTCCAGACCCAAACCCAAACCCAAGCCATGTGCAGAGGCAGTAAATCAGCCCAGAGCCAGAGGAAGGATATAATGAGGCATGAACCCCCAAATCTGGTCATTCTCTGTAAGGACTCTGGCAAAATCACCCTGCAGCCAGCCAGCTGAGGTGATGTGGGAGAGATTTTGAGAGGTGAATTAGTAAGCTCTAATCAGTGTTGCTTTAAATCTACCAGGTTAAACATTTCTGCACAAAGCTTGTTTTGTTCATACATCCTCCTCACTTAGAAACATATTTTAAACAGACACACTCCATTTTTAAAGACTTCTATAATAATTTATGTGCCACAAAAGGGGGAGATTGCCAAAAGAGTGAATCATTTCATCTTGTTTGAAAATGTTATAAGGTAAATGTGAAGTTATGAAGTATTATAACACTGTTATGTGTCAGGAGCTTGATGCAGGATGAGATTTAATGGGGAATGGTGGGAACAGTGTGGTAATTGCCAAAATAGATGAAAGGCTTAGAGCTGGCTGCAGCAGGAACAGAGGGGAAGCCTGTCAGAGGGGAATCAGACACACAAATCCCTCTGAGATGCAGTGGATTTAAGATGTCTGATTCTGCTGCAGCTCCAATAAAAATCCCAGCCTCAGCAAAGAGAGCAGTGATGGATCTCTTACTCCTGCAAGGTGTGTGATTTGGGGTTGGTGCCATGGCAGTGGGAGCTATCACAGCTCTGATTCCTGCAAGAATCCAGAGAAGCTGCTGGGAAAATGCCAGAGGTGACCAAGAGTTTCACTTCCTGCAGAGCCCACTTTGGGGTGGGAAGGGGCAGCGTGTTGTCTGAGCACAGGTATTATAACCCAGCCCCTGGAAGAGGCAGCAAGAGGTTCAGGGAAAGCAAAGAGCTTTAATGCTGAAGGCAGCATCTCCCTGCCTTGATTCTCCCTCTCCTCTGTTTCAGTTGGGAGAAACTGTGGTTATCACTGAGATTGTCAAGGAAAACACTTGGAGGCCTGAGCTGTCATACAAAGCACAGGGGAAAAGCCATAAACATCAGGAAATCCCTCAAACCAGAGGATTTCTCATCTCAGCAGCCTGCCAGAGCTCCAGAGCTAGGAAAAAGCCTCCTAATTGCAAGGGACACCCCAGTAAATTGGCCCTTACCCCAGACTGCTGAAAGCTGGTGACTTCCATGCCCATCCTAAAAGAGGCTCAGTGTTGCTTAGCCTCTTTTTCTCTCATGCTTTCACTCAATTCCATCAGGCTCTGTGTGCAAAGAGGGCTGCCAGATGATGTTTAATGACTCAAATTTAGGTACCTAGTGCCATTCTCACTCCTGAGGGTGACTGAGACCTCCTTTGGGGCTGTGGAGGGGTCGGGGGCAGCTCAGGTGGCAGCAGAGACAGCTTAGAAGGACTGAAATAGCACAAGTCCTTTGTTTGGGCACCCAAATTGCTCCCATAGTTTGAAAAAAAAATAATAAAACATGGTAATTTTTGCAAGGAGACTCTTGCTGAGTTACCAAGGCAATGCCAATCCCCTGGATAACTCTGGAAGCAGCAGCAGCAGGAGTTGGTGCAGGGTGAAGCTGCACAAGTCCCTCGGCCAGGGGAGGGACAGATCTCTGTGCTCATGGAAGCTTCTCGTGCTGCAACTTCTCTTCCCCTCACACATGATCCCTTAGAGCCCCCTTCACCTTCTCTCTGGCTGTTTGAGGAGGCCACAGAAATCCAGTGTCAATTCCTTTGTGCAGCAATGAAGTGAGTCAGGTCTGCCATGCTGAGCAAGATCAGAAGCAAAATTATGAAGGAGAAAGTGAAATCCACCAAACTGGGAATAAATCCCATCTANTGGGTTTTGGGGGTTTGTTTGTTTGTTTGCTTGCTTGCTTTTTTGCTTGCTTGTTTTGGGGGGGCTTTTTTTTTTTCTTTTTGGTTGTTTTGTTTTGTTTAAATCCATTACAAAGTTGAAGTTGAATATCCTGCAGTGTGGTGATGTTGTCAGGATTTTAAGAACACTCTATGCCAGCTGTTTCGGGATTGTATCCCAGCATTATTATTATTACTATTATTTAATAAGCTCCTTCAGCCAAAGCATCCACAAATAAATAAACCACCAGATTAAGAGCAGAAACAATCCCCTTAAAAGGATGTGCTCCACTTGCTCTGGTCAGGTGTTGCTAATAATAGAAGTATCATGGAGTGATTCAAAGTGCAGCAGAAAGGTTGAACGCTCGAGTGCACAGGGCAGAGGATTCCCAGCTGGACAGACACTGGAATCACATCCCCTCCAATTAACCGGGGAAGGGAGGAAGCAGCCCTGGGACACCCTCCACGAACAGCAGGGCTTTAGCAGCATCCCAGTGCGTGTCTTTGGGGAAGGGAGCATTCCCTCGGAACAATGACCTCTCCAAATGACAGGCACAATATTTACTCATCAGCAAACGTGCATTTACCGAGCCCAGCTGGCTGCCCTGTGCTCCGGCGGCCCCGGGAAAGCCTCCCTCGCAGGGCACTCTGCTTCCCGGGAATGCCAGCCGCTCCTTCCCACCGCTGGCTCCCTTCCACCTCTTTGCTTGCTCTTTTCCATCCCAGTTAGCTCTGCGTAGCCTGGAGGAAGTGAACTAGATTCTCTTTCTGGGGCATCATCAAAAGAAATGTTTACGGGATGGCAGACAGTCACATCTGTGTGAATCTGGTGGCAGCACATGTGCGCTGCTGCTGCTGGCACAGATTTGATTTTCCCTGAGAGCACGGGGAGAAAAAAGCATCCAGTGCCCCCCACCCCAAGCCCGGGACCACTGCACAAGCCCTGGCCAGCCATCAGCACTTTCTGTCGGCTTGGAAACAAAAGCATTTGAACTGGGACTAATTACAGTTTATAAATCCTAGGGTGCCATTTAAATCATGTTTTGAAGCAATCTTCCTCTGAAACAATCTTCACCAGTCTTCCTCCATCAGCTGTCAGATTATCAACTGCCATGTGAAAGAGAAGTTTGTATCTCCTTGGAACAGATGTGTCAGCCAGAATATTAAAATGTTCAAAGTAATAGCCAGTTAACATGCGTGTTTCCTGAGGCAGAAAATATTTTTCCTGTTTCATAAGGCACCGAATCGACTCTCAGCAATCAAATTTCACTGACAGAAATAAGGCTTTGTTTCCCATCAAACTCCTTGATTTCCAAATATAGTTTTCCAAACAATCTCTCCTTCAGAGCAGGTATGATGCCTAACAACTCAGTCCAATGCCATGCCAGATAAAGCCAGGATGGCTCAGTGCTGGACCATTCACAGGGAAACAACTCCTCTTTTCTGAAATTCCCCCCCAAACTGGCCAAGGAAACAGGCACGTGCCCAAGTGGAAGCACTCACTCTCATTCATAGGTTAGAATCACATCAAAGTTGTATTTTTCCTTATGCACCCCCCAGGTTTAATAATAGTTTTAATGAGTTTATCTTTTACATTCTATCATTTGACTTTTTATCAATAAGACTTTGGTTGGGGTCAGGGGACATGCTCAGCTTCCAGGGAGTGCCAGCAAACTGTTCCCTCCTGTGGGGTAAAGCAATGATCAGGGGTTCACAGACACACAACCCAGGGAGGTTAGACATTGGGTTACCACATTTAGAAAGGAAATCATTAATTAGTGCCAAGGGCAATAAGTTTATGACCTGCAGAGATTTCCACCCTAGGTTGGTGACACAGATGCACCCACGGGGGGGATTACAGGACACACCACTGATGCCTTAAGTTTTAGCTTTTACATTTTTCAGGTTCTATGAGGGTTTTGTGGGTAGTTCTGGGTTTCATATTAAGTGTTGGTAAGCTCTCTTCACAGAGTAGGCAGACAAAGCAATTCCTTTTCTAGCCTGGGACCAAGAGCAACTGATACAAGTTTCAGGCCCAAGAGCATAAACAACGGTGAATTGAAGAGAAAAACCAAGGAGGATGGAGCTTCATAACCTGAAGCTGTAATTGGACAATTAACTCCAATATGCTAACAGACCAGAACTTATAAAAGCGTGGGACCTCGTGGCCAGTCATTCATTTTGTGACCATTTTGGGTTCAGCCTGGGTGTATCCTGGCCAGGGTCTTGCACTGCTCAGGGTATATCCATTGAGGCCTTTTAATAAATCCCTACTTTATCCTTTTGCTCTGGATGGTCTCTGCTCCAGGTCAGCCTCCGAGGCATCACGCTCAGCACAGCCCTTCCACATGGGGTGTGTGAGAGACCTGGGAACTGAGCAAACACATCACCTCCCTTGGGGATAAACAGGGAGAAATACGGGAATGAATCTGGTGGAAAAGGAGGCAGGTAAACGTGTCATACATGAGGGGCAGTGAAATTATTAGGTGGGGAAAAGTCACTTTAGCAGACAAACTTTAGGCTTTGCTAGGATGCAGCTTTCCCACCTTTCTACTGGTAATACTCAACTATTTGACTTTCCTCCCACCAAGAAATCCATTGGTCTTTGACTGTACATAAAGGTTTATTTTACTTCTAACTCAGCTGGAGTGTTAAGCATTCCAAAAGGGTTTATTTCCATGTGCTCAACATTAGAATGCAATTCCTCTCACCACTATTTTTACGGCGCTGTTTGCTTTGTGTTTTGTTTTATTTATTGAAATTATGTGTGTTTTATTCCACCTGTGCTTTATTGGAAGAGCAGCACTGCTAACCGAGAGGCTCTTTCCACTTTTACTGGAAAGGCTTTTCTGAATATTACCTTTGGATTGGCAAATTTTCAGTAATTTGCACCCTCAGCAGCACATCGCTATGAAAATTGGATTTGGGCAATGGGCACTCCCTGAGCTCCTCTACTTTCAGTGTAATGGCTTTAGCTGGAAGTTGAGCATACATCACCCTCCCAGCCACTGCTTTCTGCTCAGCACCAGCTGCAGATTTGGGGTCCTCAATCTTTTAACCCTTATTCATGAGAAAATACCACTTTGATTGACCTGCAGAGCTTGAGAGTTTAAGCCTCCATTAAGAGAGTGCTGTGAAAATTAGGGAATAATTTAATTGTGCTTAAGTTACAATATGACCCCTATTTTTTTTTTTTTTCAAATTACTGCTCTGTGGTACAAACCACTCAAAGATTTTTTGGGTTTTCTTTCTGTCATTGAGCCCCAGATTTGTACCTCTTAAAAGTATCCAGATATGTGAAAGATAGTTTCAGATAAAAAAGAAAAAAGATGGAAAAGGAATGGTGGATGTTGATTTCAAATCCTAAAAGGAGGGATAAATGTAAAACACTTTTTCCATTCCCACACCATCAAATACCCAGGAATAAAGCTCCTTATGGATTCCATGCTGTCACTAAAGGAAAGATCAAAGAGGCATGTCTGAATTACCTGAACCCATTTAAAAGTGGAATTTATATCTTTAGGCAGCTGAATGAAAGAAATTGTTGCAAGTTACATTTCTTAGCTGTCCCCTGCCTTTGGATGGGATGATATTATTGGTGCTCTAAGTCAGGGAGCCTGAGGATCCAGGACAACTAGTTCAGATTTTCAAGTCTCTCTCAGCAGCGAGGTGTTTTCTGCCTTAGATTTAATAGGATTAATTAATCTTGGTAGTCATCCCTCAGGAAATACTTGTCAGGAAAACAAAGAAAAATAACTATGTCCACTTCTGTGGGGAAAGTTCTTCCTATAAACAAACACGCTTGCAAGTAACAAAACTTAATTACTTCTCCCAAAGCCTCTGAAATCCTTGCTTTATCCTTCTGCATAAAGACTCACTGCTTACAGTAATTTGCAAGAGCTCTGAAGACCTAATTTTGCACACTCCAATTAATAATATTCTAGAGAGACAGAAGATATAAACAGTTTTTCTAAATTAATACTCATGCTTCTCTTCAAGCTTTTAATCAAAGAAGACAGCATGACACCTCCAGAGGCTTGTATGCCATTGTGTTGCCAATAACATTATATTGTTCTAGCCAAAATGTATTTGATTCCCCTATTCTCATGGTGTTTTCAGCTCCTTATAAATTGCTTTTAGTTATTAGTTTTGTCTGTGGTTGGTCTTCAGTTGGGGAGGATGATTTGGCTTTGGAATGGGCTTTTATCCTATGTATTTTTTCGTCACTGCTGTAAATTATTTTTTATCAAGGATCTATTTCGTGTGCAATTCCAGGGTAAAATGCCTTCTTTATTTATATTCCTGTGGCTATTGTTGTACCCATAGAGGACCCAGGAAGCTGAAAGTCCTCCAGGACTTCGTGCATGGCTTTGGACACGTGTGTGAGTCCGGGAGACCCTCAGTGCCAGCGGAGTTGTGGGATGTGTCAGTGGGGGCTCCCACAGACTCTTCCAGAAGGTGTTATTAACACTTTCCCAGATTTTCCCCATATTCCTGTGACAAATCTCACATCCCTGGGGTGCACGTGCTGGTAGACAGTGGCTCCAATCCAGTCATTTCACTCCTCATCAGATGACAAAAACTTTTTTTTTGATGACAAAAACTTTTGTCGTCAACGTCCCCACGGCAACAGAAGCCACGCTGCTGGATGCACCATTCCTTAGAGCTGCAGGCCAGCAGCCTTTCCAAAGGAGGAAATATCTCCCCAGTTGTCTTGGATCCCCAGAAATCTCAGCAATGTAGGATGGTATCTCAGCAGGTACCAATTCTAGCAAAGAAAGGGCTGAAACCGTGTCTCCATCATAGCAGGCCTTGCCAATTCCCAGAGATTCCTGGCTCACGGGAGTTTGCAATCTATTCAGGGGCACAGATGAAGATTTTTGAGGAAACCCTGTCCAAAAAAAAAACCCCAAAATGCTTTGCCATATCAGTGATCATAAATAGGAACTCTTGGATCTGTAGTCAGGTGTTCAGGAGTTCACCAAGTGGGGTTGCTCTTGCCTTGCTTTCCATTTCATGAGGGTGTTTTGGAAACAAAGATCCTCAGTGGGCTTGAGGCTTGGCATTGACTCATTTTATTTTGCTTCTCTGTATTTATACACAAGTATGTATATATATAATTACTCACAAAAGCACATACATACACATATTTTATAGATATTTGTATATAAACGCACACACAAGCACAATGCCAGCTGTGTACAGCTTCTAAAAAACATCATCTATCTGCTTACCTGAATAAAACCAACATTTTCCTCTGGGCTACCTTTGTAATCCCCCCTATACAGTCTTCATTAATATCTCTGCAAGTGACCTTTATTTTATTTATGAAAATATTTTTAGGAAAAAAAAGAAGCTGATAAACTCTTGATATCGCTACGGATTTTCACAACTATTTCCTAGGAAAGTGTTTCTGGGGGCTCACTGAGAGCTAAAGTGGCAGGGAAGTAAAATTATGTGCAATTGGGCTTCTCAGTAAGGAATTATTGACAGGAGTCCCCAGAAGACACTGAAGTTGAAAGCAGACAAACCCTTAAAAAAAAATTACAAGGGACACATAAAGGGTGGGCCAAAAAGATTGGTCCTGGTTCTTCTGCTTCATCTCACAGAGTCAAACACACAATGACTCTATCCCAGAAATATGAAAACCCTACAGACTTGATATTTGTGCTGCAAAGCTTAAATATCTTTCTTACCCGAGAAAAATGTCAGAGGCACAGAGAAATAAATTCTTTTCTTCGTGTTTTAGGCAGCTGCATGTGCAGCTTTGGATTGCTCTTCCGGATTTTTTTCTCTTGCAAAGTTATAAAAAGCTTTGAAAAAAAAAATTAGTGAGTTGGTGATTTGTATTTTCCTGAGGTAGATTAATTAATTTAGTTTAAATTAGCCTGGGATAATCCCCTGGTTATTGTTTTCTCCTGAATACATAATATACAATTGATTTTGACAAATGTAGTGGGTGATGCACAAGGAAACTGGTTTTTTGGGAGGGTTGCTGCTTTTTGGCCTAAGCAGAAAAATACTTAACTCATAGGGACAGAAACCTTCTCCTAGTTCTACCAGTTCTTTTCTCTCTGAAGGAATGGGTTTATTTTCATGCCCCTTTATGCAGTGTGGAGTACAGGAAACATCCCTTGCACATGGAAATATTATGGTTTGCCATGGACAAAAGAGCAACATGAATTAAAGGTGGTATCAACACTGTCCTTAGCCAATGGAATATTTTCCAGGAGAACTGCACCAGTTTTCCCAAAAAAAAAAAAAAAAAAAAAAAAAAAAAAAAAATATATAGAAAGAAACTGAGTAAATTTAAATGAACATAATTTTTCTAAAGACACTGAAAACTGAGCATTTCAAAAGATTCTTGTGATTTTAAGCATGTGACCTGGTTTTATTCCTGTTTTTAAGAAGACAAATAATAAGATTAATTCAGCTTAGAAAAAGAGATATCTGCTCTTATAGAAAAGACAACAGGAAATATAAATTTTCGAATGTTTGGTGAAAAGTTAAAATGGAGAATAACAAACATTTCAGTCCACAGTGTTACTTGTTGAGTGATATTCAGTGTACTCTTACCTGGCTCTGTTCACACTCGCTCTCTGCGTGGTGGCCTCTTTTTAACAACATCCTCTTGCATTTGCAAGCCTTACAGGACCCATGCAGGCTGAATTGCTTTGCTTCTAGAAGGCAAAACTGCTTTTTTCACCAATAAAAAGAAAACTCTTCCCCCTTAAGTTATTGATTTCCACTCGATAAATTCAAAGCTATCTTGTTATTCAAGTGGACTCTTTGAGATTCTGCTCACAGGAGCAATTAAAAATATAAACCCCTGTGACACTCCCCAGCAAAACTCAGATCAAAAGCAGTGGTGGAAATAAAAATTACATGTTTTTCAATGGGCTTTGCGTTCCTGCAGGTTGCTCTGTGAGAAAGATGATGCTCTGATAGATGAAATTATCTCCCAATTTTGTGATGACCACAGTTTGCCCTAATTTTGGTAGCAGGAGAAGGGTTTCATTTCATGTTGCTGCAGAAGGGGGTGAGGACCATAAGGAAAGGCTGGTGTCACAAGCTGTGCCACTCCTGGCATCATTCTGTTCAAGGGCATTTCCTTTCCAGCACAGAGAGAAATGAAAGAACATAAAATCTTTGCCTTCCAACCTGAAGTTTCCTCTCTCTCTCTCTCCCTGCTCTGGCTGTAGCAATGCAAGGTTGATTTCTGGCTGCCTTTGGGTTTGAAGTGTGAGGGGAGTTCAAATGCTCACAAACACTGCCATTAATTCTGTCCTGCTCCTGCCTTTCCCACCTTCAAGATAAAAATCAAAAATGGACTTAAGAGGAAAAGATTAACAGTGAAAAGGATAAAGAAGTCACTAAGCAAACTGTGCAGCCTTCCATAGCCTGGGGGTGCCACAGGAGAGCTGGAGAGAGACTATTCACAAAGGCATGAGGTGACAGGACACAGGGAATGGCTTCAAACTGAAAAAGAGTAGGTTTAGATTCGATCTTAGGAAGGAATTGTTCCCTGTGAGGGTGGAGAGAACCTGGCACAGGGTGCCCAGAGCAGCTGTGGCTGCCCCTGGATCCCTGGAAGTGTCCAAGGTCAGGTTGGACACTGGGGCTGGGAGCACCTGGGACAGTGGAAGGTGTCCCTGACATGGCAGGTGTGGAACGGGATGAGCTTTAAGGTCCCTTCTCACCCAAACCAGTCTATAATTCCATGACTCTACAATCCCATTTATTCTAAAATAACATACCAATCACTTAATGTTGACTTGGTTCTTGAGGAAAGTGTCGCCCTGATTTCTCAAGTTTTCTAAAAGCCTTCTGTGTTTGCATTTTTCTACAGAACTTTCTCGCACACTTTGTGTCAATAACTTATTGTTCACATCCTTTTATGGAGGAGGAGAAAGTTGATGGACTGTTGGTTTGACCAGTGGCATTGGAAAGGTAGCACTGTCATCCCCCAATGACACTGGCCCTTGGATTTTGTATATGAGGAGATGGAGTCAGAAATTAAAGGTCTTTTTTGTCTTGGAACGAGCTGTCGTCCATGTCGTGCTGTTTTGTGTCCTAGAGCAACAAGGAAAGTACATATCTTCACTGACACAAATACAATTTTTAAAAAACTGTAATAAAATGTATTTCAGAGCTAAAAAAACCAAACAAACAAGTGAACAGAATTTTTTCCTGGATGGGGGAATAATTTGTCTTGAATTTATAATAATGATGGATGGATGTTTTTCCTGAAGAAAATGAAGTTACTGTGACAGAAATAGAAGCTAACAGCATACTTGAATTCAGTATAATGCAGAGGGAGGCTAAACCATTGCTAATAATATCTAACTTTTGCACAACAATTAAACCATCATTACTATTGAGTGCAGGGATGAGTAAGCAATAAGAAATATCTGAAGGGATCAGTATATTTAAGGTTGCTTGCTTTAGGTCCCCATGCACGAGGAAATCACTCCATGGGCAGAGTTACCTCAGGCATGGTTACTGCTGTGCCTCCTGACAAATCACCACAAAAAAGCTCCTACATATTTATCTCTTTTCCCTCTGTATTGAACCTCTTGAAAATTTTAAGGGAAGTAACTGATACTCTTTTTCTCTTCTTTAAAAGAAAAGGAGCTGTCACTGGGAGTGGTTCAAACTTCTTCTCACCAATTCAGTTTTTAATGAAACATATGAAAAAATGACACAAAAACTGTGGGCTTCCTTCATAAATGGTTTGAGGGGTTACTTTTTAAGAATACAAAAGATAAAGTTATTAACCAAAGACAAGCTTTCCGCTCCAAAAGCAGAAGCTGAGTGTGTGGATGGCTCTCCTGGGATGGTTGACTTTCCTCCAGGGATGGCAGGAACTGCAGAGGAGCCATCCCAGCACTGCCACAGCCTCTCTGGGGCTCCAGCACTGCAAATATTTCAGGGCTAGAAACCCGGCAAAGAGTAAACTGAAACACCTCTAAACATCACTGGCTGGGGCAAATTGTTTTATTTCATTTTCCCCAGCACAATGTTTTATTTCATTTTCCCCAGCACAAAGCTGTCCCTGTGAGACACAAATACAGGTGTGTGAAAGCCACCAACGCTTCTGCTGCAGCTGGCCTGGCTCGTGCTGGCTAATTACCCAGCCCATGGAAGTCAGATATCACAACTCCATCTTATTATTTTTGTTGTAGCATTTTCAGAGAGCTGGATTGCTTTTTTCAGCTCGCCTGTCAGAAAGTCTGCATGCAGGAGTTGATAATTAAGCAGCTATTATTCACTATTGCTTGATAATTGCCATATGTCCCTAAATGGTGTTTCTTTCCCCATCTATTGCAAATCTGGCTATGCTGGATTTTTCCACACAGACTGGAGTCCCCTGTGATTAACCCACTTCTCTCTAAAGATAATCTTTAAGCCTCTGAGGGACTCCAAGTGCCTGAGGGACAAGGCCATCTTCAATAAGGTTTAATTTCATTTAATTTCATTTTTAAAGCATCTCTGACCTTTTTCAACACACAGACCATAAAAATACTTTCCCACATGGATATATCAAATGACATGTCCACCTAGGTTTGCTAATAAAGCTCCACTGCTCTGTTCCTGCTGGCCCCTGGCTATATTAGCTGTCTGCTTGCCTTATTTGTGAGTTATAAATAGCCAAGGACTGCATACTCACTGTCTGGTTACATTGAACAAACTGTGATTTTAATTCTCTCCAACAAGCCTGTCTCCTGACACAGGTCTGTCCTGAATGCTCAGTCTTACCTGTTTTCCTTTATTTTTGCAGTTCTTACATAGCTGGGAGATTCTTAAGCAAAATTCCCCTGCTGTAAAATATCCCCACAATTAGCAGAGCCACTGAGGGGCATTTTTTCCAATGTTAACAAGCTGTTTGCTGCAAAGAAATCCTCCACATCATTTGTTATTTTCTGATTTGGTGACATTTTGTATACTCAAGCAGCACAAATAAAAGACATCAATTTGTGAGCTGCTCTTCCTGGGTGAGCAAGAACCAAGAAGTCGTGAAATCCTCTCCAGGCCCTGCTGGATAAACTTGCTGCAAACCAAAGGCAACAGGCACTCACTTCCAAAAGCCTCCCAGCCTCAGGCCAGAAACGCTTTACAGGTGAGCTAAGGCAGAGAGAGCTGAAGGCTGCACTCAATACAGGATTAAATTTCCTAAACAAGGGGTTAGGTGGAATTTGGCACCCAAATCTAAGGCTGCAAGCTGCAAATCCTCTACTCCCAGAGCTCACACCAGACCTGGGCATCTCCCTGTGTGACTAGGGAGGTCTCTGGGGTGGTGGATGCAGGAGCTGCACCTGCCCCTGCTTTCTCAGCATCTCAGTTTGTGCTAAAGCTCAGTGGGTGCTGCTGTGCTGGAGCATGTCCAGGGCTCACCTGAGCTCTGTGGGTCACATCCTACTGGGAGTCTGAGGAAAAGGTCACTTCACTCTTTTAGGGGTAGTAAAACCCAGGGAGCACAGCAGGCCTCAGTAATTGCTGAAGCACCAGGCAGGGAGGCCCAAAACCTGCCTCTCCTGTACCCTCCTTTTGGGAAATTAAGTTGAAATGGCTCAATGTTGGCTCCTCCCAAAAAAGAGACTGAATTCCCAAGACTCTCTGCTCCTCTCAACTGGTTCCCAGGTGAGTCATCTGGTCTCCACCTACTTCCTGAAAAATGGGCAAGAGGTACTTGAGCATTCATCATGGAAAGACTTCCTTGGGACAGCTGATCCTTAGGTGCCAAATCCAAAATCCAGGCTGCACTGCCTCCCATCCATCAGAGGATTCCAGTTTAGGGGGGGTTCACAGAACCCCAGAATATCCTGAGCTGGAAGGGACCCACAGGGGTCATTGAGTCCAGCCCCTGGCCCTGCACAGACACCCCAACAATCCCACCCTGGGCATCCCTGGGAGCTTTGTCCAAACTCCTGGAGCTCTGGCAGCCTCGGGGCCGTGCCCATTCCCTGGGGAGCCTGGGCAGTGCCAGCACCCTCTGGGAAGAGCCTTTCCCTGATATCCAACCTAAACCTCTCCTGACACAGCTCCAGCTGTTCCCTGGGTCGTGTCACTGCCACAGAGAGAAGCTGACAGCCCCAAGCACCGTCCTGCTCTTGTCCAGCGTGCCCTGGGCAGGCCAAGGGTGCCCAGTGGGACACTTGGTGGGAGATGCCATCCCAGAGGACTGACAGGACCAGAAACAAACCAGAGAAGGGCAGGAATCTTCAGAACAAATTACAGGCATGATTAGTGTGTGAAATAAGTTGGAATGAGCAGGTTCCTGGAAGAAATTACAGCCTCTGGGGAAATAATTTAAACGTCCATGATGAGCAATATCTCACTGCATGATTCCATTGGCTTCCATCTTCCCTTCCCTACAGTTACAGTGAGGGTGAGAAAGATCAGCTCAAAATTTCCATGTTTACACTGGCAGGAACTGCTCCCAGTTTTATCACTTTTATTAAGACTGGTGTGGCATTTGTGTTTTGTTCAGCCACACTTCTAGAAACCTCACTGAGAGGATCTCTCTGAAAGCTTTTCCATGTATTTTTGTGCTCGGCTGCAATCACAACTCATGAACATTTCCAAGGCAGGGCCTATGCTGAGTGCAAGAGAGATCTGCTGCACTCCAAAATTGCTTCATACATGAATAAATGAGATTTTTGGCTGCATAAAGAAGCTATCCACTGGGGTTTTTTGGCGTGAAAATTTATGAGGATGGTGCTGTCTGCAAATGTCTTCCCCTATCCTCGTGTACTGCAACATCCAATGACACAGCAAATTACAGCTCGTACTAATGCAGGCTGCCCCTTCCTTTCAAGCACTATGACATTATGTCCTATGTTAACATGAAAATAGGATTTTTTTATTTTTTTTTTCTCAGAGGCTTTAATGGAAAAATTAAGTTTGCTGCTTCTTCCTGTTTCATGGAATCCCAGAGTGGTTTGGGATGGAAGGGACCTTAAAGACCACCTTGTTCCACCCCCTGCCATGGGCAGGGACACCTTCCACTGGACCAGGTTTCTCAGGGCCACATCCAGCCTTTCCTTATGTTGCTTTATTTATTTTAAGTTGTCAGTCTGTAATCTGATCCATTCCTCAGAAATAACGTGTCAGATGTCATTTCTCATGACCAGATTCTTTCATTTTCTTTGCTGCCAGTTGTTGCAGGCAGTTTGCATTTATGCAGCAGTTTGATGAAGTGATTTCCATTTTCATAGCCTCGTTCACTTTATTAATTTATTTTGTTTCTGCAGTGCATGTTTTCTTTATCTCTGAAAAGAAAGGAAGCAGAACTTCCATTAAGTTTGGGCCTTATATGAATTATCTCCAAGCTCTAAAATATCCTTCCTGCATGATAATCCAGCTTCTTTCCTTTTCATGGTTACATGCTATAACAAGCTTTTGCTGTTTGTATTAAAATCCTTCCCAAAGCCTTTTAAAAAAATTAACTTTTGTCACTTCTCATTTTACTCCCTTCCTTAATGACATGGAGCATATGGACACTTTTCTGATTGTTCTTTTGTTTTTCCATTCCTTATAAACCATAACTTTTTTCCCCAATACTGCTTTCTAACACAGTTAATCCCCTGGTTAGGCTTGGTGCCTCATCAGGATGTTCTGCCACATTTTTTTTTAAGTATTAATTCATCTGTGGGTATTTGTGTACCTGCAATTGAAAATCTCATTAAAAACACAAGGTTATTGTGTTTAATTTCAGCAACTTGCTTATTGCAGTCTGCCCTTCAGAAAATGAAAACAATCAGACTCCCAGCTAAATTTTTTAACACATGCTTACAGGCAGTTTTGACCAAAAGAAATTATGCTTTACATGTTTATTATTTTTAATTGTCTAATCCAGGTTTACCAAAAAACTTCTGGGCCTTGCACAACTCAGCACATATCAAAAAGATGCCAACAGCACAAAAAATTTCCCCTCATGTCCATGCTGGAAGGCTGGGCTGGATTTCCTCAGTCACATCCAGAAAAGCCTCCCTGCCTTTAATCTCTCCAAGTGTATTTTTATTTTTGTTATTGTTGCTATTATTATTATCATTCTCAACATCATCATTAGTAATTATTTCCCATTCATTTTCAGCTTTTCAGTTTGCTGGTTAGGGCCCACAAAGGCAGCTGTGTCGCTCCTGGAAATGGGATTTTCCATCTCTGCCAACATTGGGCTCCATGTGGTGCCACTTCCCAAGGACCATGCCAGGACCCCGGGTGACACAAACGAGCCTTGGCCTGCACAGAGTTTGTATTTCATCTTTGATTATCCCAGGCCTCCTTTCCCACCCACATTTTCCACAGGGTGCATCATCACTGTGTAATTTATTTTTTTTTACGTGTTTTGCAGTGCACTCTAAATGCAGGTAACTTGTTTCACGAGAAGCTCGCCTTAACGTGTCAATATGATCAGACAAAAAGTTGTGTGCACTTTATAACACCTTTTATCTAAAGAGTATTTTTTACCTACTGGCAGACCCAGGAGCAAACAAAAACAAAAGCAATGGCAACAGCCCGTTTAGTGACACTGGAGGGGAACTCCCACAGGGATCTCCTCTGCAGGTTGTTGGACACAAATATCAAATATTGTAATTATTTTCTGGCCCAGGTCTCCACTGCTGTGAGGTTCCTTACCCAGGGTTGTTCTCACAATAAAGTTTCCTGCCTCAAGACTCTATTCCTATCTCTCCTGATGTTTTTCTGTGAAGACCTAGACAAGTCATGTTTTCATTGTGTTTTCCACCATTTGTCTGTACAGCTTTGGAAATGAAGCTGCTGCGGGGTCTTCACGTGGACCTGGAGGTGCTGCTGAACTCCTGCCTTGGAAGATACCTGAGGGGGTTGAAACTAAAGGAGCTTTGAGATCCTTTCCAGCCCAGGCCATTCTATAATTCTATAATAATTCTGTAATTCCATGATTCTGTGCTTGGGAAAGGGGGATCCTCTGAAATAGCCCTATATATTACCTGCTTGCCACCCACTTGCTGAGAAAAAACACAATAAAAGTCCGTAATGGGCATCTGAACTCGGGAACAGCTTCCCAGGGCTTGAAACTGCCTAATTAAGATCCATAATAACAGAGAGAGCCTGCAAATGTCCAAGAAGATTTGGAAATGATACAGAGTAACAGCAACAGGGAGAATAATCAGCATGTGACTATCTGGATTAATTGACATTCCCTTGAATAACAGAGATGCCAGGACTGATTGCTCTGATCCCTTTTCTTTCAGCAAACATGAAATTAAGGAGGACATATCTGGGCAAACAAATCTGGCCACCAGGGATAAAACCTATGAACTGCAGTGGCTGGGGAGGCTCTACCTCTCAGCACATCAGTTTGGGGGTTTTAAAGCTTCTCTAACCTTTACCTGCTGTTGTGGGGTGGGGAAAAGCACAGCAGGTTGATGCCTGGTGGCATCCATCCTGTTTAATGTAGTTTTCATGTGCCTGTGGCAAACATCACACTGGAGCAGGGAAGGGGCACTCCAGACTGGAAGAAAATCTCAGCACTCATAAGGAAAAGTGGAACCATAACTCTTGGCTATTGCTTTTGTTTTGTAGCAGTTTCCCTCAGTACCCCTTTGCAGGACCTCAAGAACATGTTTTTTGTAAAAAGTCTTTTTTTTTTTCCCCTCAGGTTGCCTGTAAAAAAGAGACTTTATTTGATGTTCCAGGCGTTGATTTGGGTATTCTCTGTTTTCTGCCCTCGAGAAAGTCACTGAAGCCACTGCCATGTCACCTGCTGGGTCTGGGGACACATTTGTACAGCCAGAGGAGAAGGTGTGTCTAACACATCTCAAACCTCCCAGCTGGTCTCGACAGCACATCGTTAACTTTCACAACTGATCTCATTAAGAAATTATAAATATGCAGAGTCCCAGTAAATTATTTAATCAGGAAGCCATTGGACACAAATAACTGCTCAAGGGAAAGATGCTGCCTCTGTGTTACAGGGAATTTCACTGACATCCTCTGGGTAAGGGAGATGGAGGCGCAGTTGCTTCGGTCCGTTATTGCTGGGGAAAAAACGCAACACACACACATGTTGCTATTAAAAAGAAAAGGAAAAGAAAAGGAATAAAAAAAGCCTGGTTTCCATGCATTTTCTTTAGGAAGGAATGTTTTTTTTCACCTGGAAATTCTCAGCCCAAACTAGGACACGTAAGGAGAATCAAGGAGTAGAGGAACGAGGTATGACTTGACTTCTGTGCGTAAACAAGGAGAGGTTTTGGATATTTGTTGGGGGAAAATAAATGTTATCAGCAAGTCTGAATCAAGATGAAAATTTTAAAAAAATTGTGTTGCATCACATCCAGAGAGGTGGAAAGGAGAGATCCATTGTGTGGTGTGTGTTTATGGACAGGGATGGTGGGACAGTTGTGAGCTGACACTGCAGCCCTTACCTCTGCCACCATCAGTTATTTGCCTCTGGGCCTGAATTCCCAAGAAAAGCCACTAAATGTAGGATCTGGGTAATTTTAGCTGCAGGGCCCTTTTATTTCCCAGCTGTCTGACCCCTTGGACGGGTGTATATTTATGGCCTCAGCCACTCAGTTCTAAAATATTTAAGTTCCCTTCTCTTTGTTTCTGCTGGAACTTGCCAGAGAATTTCCCAGGAACGCTGAGAAATCTTCCTCAGTGTGTTATAGGCATCACAAGTAATCAGAGGAACATTCATACTGTTACATCTCACTCAGTTATCCACTTGTACCAGAGAAATAATTGCACAGAAGCAATAAAGAGCAGAAAAAAACGGTGAGAGACTGTAACCCCAGGAGCACAGCAGCCACTGGAGGGTGAATTGCTGTAAATCACCCACAAAATGAAAGCAGAGTTTTTTACAAAGTCATGGTGAAGTACAAAAGACACTAAAAACAGGTATAATGCGGGTAATTCTGAAATCCCATTACATTTATGATGAATTCTTAAAGCATCTGCAATTCAAAGAGTTCTGAAAAGAGTTTCGCTTTTCCCGGGATGAGGGACCGGGATGCGGAGGGGTCGGGAGGTGATTCCAGCCCGCTATTCCCGGGATGGAGGGGCCGGGAGGTGATTCCAGTCCGCTTTTCTCGGGATGCGGAGGGGCAGGGAGGTGATTCCAGCCCGCTGTTCCCGGGATGGAGGGGCCGGGAGGTGATTCCAGCCCGTTTTTCTCGGGATGCAGGAGGGTCGGGAGGTGATTCCAGCCCGCTATTCCCGGGATAGAGGGGTCGGGAGGTGATTCCAGTCCGCTTTTCTCGGGATGCGGAGGGGCAGGGAGGTGATTCCAGCCCGCTGTTCCCGGGATGGAGGGGCCGGGAGGTGATTCCAGCCCGTTTTTCTCGGGATGCAGGAGGGTCGGGAGGTGATTCCAGCCCGCTATTCCCGGGATAGAGGGGTCGGGAGGTGATTCCAGTCCGCTTTTCTCGGGATGCGGAGGGGCAGGGAGGTGATTCNGGGCAGGCGGGGGGGGGGACACGGAAAATGTGGGAACGGGGAGATGCTGGAGGGGCTGGAAGTGGAAAACAGGGGTGAAATATCAACCAGTCCTTTAAAAAGGGGGCTTGGGAGCTTTGTGCTAACTCGGCTTTGAGGGGCTGCTCAGACGCTGGGCAGGCAAATCCTGGAAGAGCCCAGCAGTGAAGAAGGAACTGACAGAACTGGAGCTAAACAGCAAATCCTGAACCTCTCCCAAACCATCATCCTCCTCTGAGGAGCTCATCTGTCCATGGAGGGCAGCAGGACCAGGGCAGTGCCTGTCCCCTGTGCTGGCCCTGCTGAGGGACCTCCAGTCCTGGGGACAGTTTGGGACCCTCATGACAAGGAACTGAGGGGCTGGAGTGTGTCCAGGGCAGGGAACAAAGCTGGGAAGGGGCTGGAGCCCCAGGAGAGGCTGAGGGAGCTGGGCAGGGGCTCAGCCTGGAGCAAAGGAGGCTCAGGGGGCCCTTGTGGCTCTGCCCAGCTCCTGCCAGGAGGGGACAGCCGGGTGACAGTCGGCTTCTAACAGGGGGTGGGAGAAGAGGAAATGGACTCAAATTGAGACAGGAGAGGTTTAGTTTGGATATCAGGGGAGATTTCTTCACCAAAATATTTGTCAAGCATAGGAACCGTGCCAAGGCAGTGGTGGAGTCTCCATCCCTGGAGGGATCCGTAGATGTGGCACTTGGGGACATGGGGCAGTGCTGGGAGAACGGTTGGACTCACCATTTTTTTTCCCCCCTTGGTCTTTTCCAATCTAAATAACTCTACAATTCTATGATTCCCTGTTCAGCACTGCAGCACAGGATCTTCAAAGCCTGTTTTCCAGAGCTTAAAAAGAGCCCCTCCTTACCAGCACACGTCATTAAACGTTACTAATTGCTAAGCAAACATTCCTAATTATCAAGTAAACACTGCTGACATATTTCACACAATACAGCTATCAAAAACCTGGAAGGAAATTTCTCCTCTGACAGATGCCTGTGGGGTATCCAGGCACTGGCTGTGAAGTCTGGTGCACCTGTTTTACCCCTTGAAAACCATCTGATAAAATGAATTACCAGTCTCCTGTAAGCCTGGCAGCTGCCAGCACAGCAGAAAACATGCTCAAATTAATATTAGAGCTACAGGAAATTCATCTTCAGGGCTTCCAAAGCACTGAATCAACCCAGGGTATGTGAGGAGTCATTAGAGTTCAAAATGAACATTCTCCATTCAGTTTGAATGGAACCTATAGAATATATTGGTTCAATATCTGTTTATACAGAACCTTGGGCACAGCTCAAACACTTTGGGCTTTGAAGATATATTAGATCTGAATTTTCTCAACTGTTTTTGTAGCCAGAATTATATTCACTTACACATGTATTTTACCTAAAGAGGTCTATTCCCTCTATGAGTTTTATCTAGGTAGCAACAATTTATAAAGTAATTGTCTTCAGATAAAAGAATATATTTGAATTTTTAAATATTAGGTAAAATTCTGGCCTCACTAAAGTCAGCATGAATTTTGCTAACAAGTCTCTCTTCTAAGGCAGATCAATCATGTCTTTCAGCAACTATACTCTCATTAAATCCTGTTACTCATAAACAGGCAGGGTTATTCTCATTTTATATAGATAGTATGAACAGAAATTCATATTATTTGCCTTCATCCTGGAAATGTTCCAGGCCAGGATGGACAGGGTTTGGAGCAACCTGGTCTAGTGGAAGGTGTCCCTGTTGGAGTTTCATAACCCTGCTTTTATTTGTGTGTATTATCTTGTTACCTCCCTGCCTTGGACCCTTCAATCCTCCTATTGGAACTCCCCAAAAGAGCACTTGGAAAACTTAAAGAACATGAATATAAGTAAATAACAGCTCAGCCTAAGACAGAGTTGCTATCTCAGGCTGATCTCTGCAGCAGCAGCAAGGAAGACAGAAAACTCCAATGGAGCACAAGCAGGGATGGTGGAACCCATCTAAAAAGGCTTTTCCACCACAAAGTCTATCCCAATTTTTTCCTCAGCCACAGCACCCTGCCTCATTAGAGACAGGAATATTCCCCCAGTAATTTTACACTTACATTGTATGGCAATCACTTCAAATTCTTAGCATTTGCTTTTCAGAATGTTTGTATCTTGAATAAAAAATGAAGCAACAAGATAAATCAAACTAAAAATGCCGCGCACTTTCCCTTTTCAGATGCATCTGTCTGTTGTAAGTTTTGTGCTACTGATCTGGTAGTTATTTTAACTGCTGCTTGGCTTCAGCCCTGTTGATATATTGGTTATTTTTATATATGGGAGGCCATTTGTGTGACTGATTTTGCAATTCATGCTGCCTGCTGGAGGACATCCCTAGAAACAGGCCTCAGAGCTGTATTCTCAAGATGAAAGCAATTGGACAGAAGTACCTTTCTCAAAAGAGGGAACTCTATTACATTTATTTTTTTTCCCTGAATTGCTTGCTCAAGCCAATTGGTTGGGTGATTGGAAGAAATGAAACAGGGAAAAATTGATGGGATTCACATGTCGGTGTGCAGCATTAAAGCCATTTCTTATCCTTAGCAAATGGGGAGTGTTGGATCAAATTCCAGCATATGGCCCAAATACAGTGCAAGGGAGAAAATGATTATGCTTATCATGCCAGCATGGGGTTGGGGGAGGTGAAAACAAGAGCATCAAAAAAAGCACAACCAAATTGCTCAGGGTTGTTATTTCAGGTTGCCAGTTGCTCAGGCTCCCTGGCCATGGAATAGAGATGCTGCAATAACTATAATTTCACAGATAACTTGCATTTTAGGGGTCAATATAAAAAAAAATAAAAAAAAAAATCAGGAGCCGGGAAGGAAAATATCAAAGGCTGGCAAGAGAAAGAGCCCTTGATAAGGAGGTTTGTGCTGCTTTGCTGTTTCATACCCTCCTAAGGTATAAAGATGTGACTGAAAGGCATCCTGACTCAGTGAAATCATAGATTTAAATACATGATCTGCATGGTAATGACCTATAGTTACAATTCCTCAAGATGCATGTCCAGGTGTAAAGGTGCTTGCCAAAAATCCAGACATGAACACCCCTGGGGCTTGCACACCTTGCTGAACTTGTTCTGTCTGAAGTTTTGGGGATGACAGGAGCTGTGTCTATGTGACGCTGAATATTCCTGGCCTTCCTCAGTGAATGTGAGCAAACAAACAGCTGCACTTCATCTGGGCAGCATTTATTGATATTATTACCTATTCTCTAGCAGAGAGTCACAGCAGAGGCTTAAGGAAGACCAGAACATCTCACAGTGAGAGGTTTCAGAGCAATCCCTCATCTGCTGACCAGTGACTTGGAGATTTTTTGAGTGAGACATAGAGATTATGCGTTTAAATGACATTTTTTTTTTTAACATGAATCTGCCCAAATACTTTGGCGTCCTGGTCCCAGACTAATCACCCACAGGAAAGAGTTAGTTTAATTTTCTTAGTTTTAGTTAGTTTAATAGTTTTCTTAGTTTAATCTTAGTTTTCTTAGTTTAATCTTGCTTCTGTTTTCTTAGTTTACCTTTTTCTTAGTTTAATCTTGCTTTTGTTTTCATCTGATGCTCCCTAGCTGCTTAGAGGGGTCAGAAATCACAGATTGCTCTGCTATCCCAGGTGACATATAAACACTTTGGTTTTGATTTCTGTTCAGCTCAGTGACTGCAATTATTTCTGTCAGATGTAGACCAAAGTAAACAATCCTGCGACAATTTAGAAATTACAGTTGTTTTCCATATCATAAAAAAAAAAAAGAGCCTTGTTTATGTCACCCATCTGGATGCACATGGTACAACATCTGCAGAGGGAAAGGCATTGGTTTTGAAAGGCACACACAAAATACCACCCCAAAAAGGCTCTTTTATGTTGTTTTCCTAATTTTCAAACAGAGCTGAGTCTATAAAACAAGAGTGGGCTATTCAGATTGAAGGATTTGCTCTGGGAGCTGTCCAAGGAATGACTGGATGTGGCACTTAGTGTTCTGGGCTGGGTGACAAGGTGAGGATCAGGCACAGGTTGGACTTGATCTCAGAGGACTTTTCCACACTAAATGATTCTGTGATTCTATGAAAAGTCCAGCTTCTGTCCATCACTGTGAGTTAGACTCAATGACCTGGTACTCAGTAGTGCCTTGAATCTTCCTTTGTAAAGAAAGAGTGGTTGCTGGAAAAGAGGAAAAATATACAAAAATCACATAAAGAAACAATACACACACTCTGCCATGAATTATTGAATCAGTTTCCTCCATCCCCTTCCCCCCCAGAAAAAAGCTCTGTGGGGTGAAAATTCAGCATCAGTTTGCACTAAAATAAGGATTGATGTTGTTCTCCCAGCAAACTGACTGATTTATCAAATACCTGGTTTAAGCAACAGGTATTGTATGGGACCCTCTGTGTATTTTCGACACTGTGCCATTTTTGCTCAGTTATCTACAGTTGCTAAAAAGAAGGCATTTTCCTTCAAAATACAGCTTGAAGGGAGCATACAAACATACAAGATTAAGTTCCTTTGCTTTTTATTGTGGAATCAAACAGATGTATGGATTATTCTGCTTTGGGGCAGGGAGGAGAAGCCAGGATGGGCTGGATCTTACAGGGCATTCCTGACATTTTGCGTGAAAACTGCTGAGCACAAAAAGCTAGACCTAAGTTCCAGATCTGACCTTTGCACATTTTCTCGGTGCAGAACTTGCTTTCTCAGGGTCACACGTCACAGCCCCCAGGGCAGGGGGCTGTTTGGAGCAGGCTGAGCCAGATGGGGAAATCTCCTGTGGCAGCTGCAGCAGATGGGAACTCAGGAGAGAGATCCCACAGGGACCCTCCATCTCAAACTTCCTTCACTTGCCAGGAGCTCTGGATTTTTGAGGCCTGAGCAGACAGTCTGTAAAGCTTTCAGATACAGCAGCTCTACGGGTTTGAGAAAGAGATGGGCAAGCCAAAGCTGCTGTGATGGAGATCTGTCCATTGCTGGGATACATCCCAGCCCTAAGAGCTCACCAGGTGCCAGTATCTCGCAGGAAACTCTTCAAGTGCAAATTTTAATCTGGGTGCAGAATTAAACTGGTTTTAAATCTAACCCAAACTTTAGTGAAATAATTTGGCATTCCTGTGTGTTTGCACGTGCTCTGGTGAGTTCATTCCCACAGCTGCTGCCCAGCTTTACCCTGTTCTCAGAGCAGCAATTCCCTTCCACCTGGGCAAGGCATTGCTGGAACTCCGCCTCTTTTACAGGCACCACTCATTTACCGGGGTATTCAAAATCCTGGGAGTGCTATAAAAAAAACCACTAATCGTGGAATAAAAATCTCTCAGAAACATAGAATGGTTTGAGTTAAAGGGAGGCTTAAATCCCATCGTGTCCCTGCCATGAGCAGGGACACCTTCCACTGTCCCAGGGTGCTCCAAGCTCTGCCCAGCCTGGCCTGGGACACTTCCAGGGATCCAGGGGCAGCCACAGCTTCTCTGGGCACCCTGTGCCAGGGCCTCCCTCACAGGGAAGAATTTCTTCCCAATATCCCATCCAACCCTGCCCCCTAGCAGCGGGAAGCCATTCCCTGTATCCTGCCACTAGCGTTTGCGGTAATTTCATTTTTAAGTGGAGAAGTCTTGTATTGAAAGAAAATGAAACAAAATAACCACAAACAAACAATAAGAATAACGCATACAGAAGAGCCCAAAAAATATAATAAAAATAAAGACAAACAAGCAAAACTGAAAAAAAAAAAGAAAAAAATATTTTTTTTTTTCTTCCCGAGCTCAGCGCTCCGTCTCCGCCGCGGTGCGGTCGCATTCCCGGCACTGCTCTCTCCTGTCTCTAGAGGGCCGCCTTAAACCACGGAAAAGTCTCCGAATTGCCGCTTTTCAGCGCTCCCCTTCTACCTCCCATCCCAATCTCTGCCTCGTCACCGGCAGCTCCTCTGCGTGAATTCTTGTCACCAGCCCGGAGCAAACGTCCTTTAGGAGGAGACTCGTCTGCAGCTCTGATCTTTGGGCTGTCCAAAGCTGCACAAATCACCCGGCCACTGCAGGGTAACAGCAAATCTTGGCACGGTGCATTTTGGCTCAAACTGGTGCAAAAGTGCAGGTTTATTATCTGCCTGGGGTTCATTCCTCGCTGGGAAGGCTTAAATCAGGGACTCCGAGCAGCTGTAGCAACTTAAATGCAGCTCTGAATGTGTTTGCAATACTCAGAAATCAAGGAATGAACGCTCAGGGAGAGTTAAAATAAAGAACTCTACTGCAAGCGTGTCCTTGTCCAAAATGATGCTGCCACTTTACACCACTGCATAATAAAACAGATAGAAAATGGATTGCAAAAAAGTGCATATTCCATTTCCAAATGCCACATTTTAAAACTTGAAGTGACAGCTTGTATTTTTAATTGCTCTTTTTTTTGGAGAGTAGATCTCCCGAGGAATGTTTCAAGAGTTCGGTGTTTAAAAAAAATGGAGTATAAATGAAACTATGTCATTCAGTAAGGGCCTTTACTCCTGAAGCAGTTTGTGTTGAAAACAAGTCTTGTTTTGTAAATCTGATGATCAAAAAGAACCTGCTCAGTTTTAAAATAAAACAGAGTCACCACTTTTTCAATTATGGGGAAAGCATAGAGGAAGCTTTTTAATAATTTGCAGCTAACTCCAGTCTCTAAATATCAGATCAGTACCTGAGCTGATTCAAAGGGAAAGCAAAACAAACTGCTGCACTTGTGTGGAAGACAAATAATTAATCCAAGCTTTGAAGACATTTGGGGGGTTCTTCTGGGGCAATAACAGTGTTTAGAAGCAGGGAGGGGGTCAGAGCCCTTGGCCCTCTCAGCTTTGGCTCATTGCCCTCAGGGAAGGTCATGTCTGGGTTTGTGCAGCCCCATCCCACCAGGACCTCCTGCTCTTCAGGAGAGCAGGACTGCAGGAGGATACAGATCCCAAGGGATCCCGAAAAGGTGCCAAAAACACACACAGGTGCCACCCACCCATTTGCAGCCAAACCCCACAGAGCCAGAGTGGGCTCAGCTCAAGTGTCCTGGCTGGAGCACAAAGACACCCTACAAGCTTGTGAGTAAGAAAAACACTCTTGGGAGCCTTTGGCTCATGGCTACATTCAGATTCCTTGAGGATAACCCCCCTATTCCTCTTTTTCACCCTCCTTCTTTTGACCATGCAGCATTTTTGTTTCTACAGGGTCAAGCATTTTTCTCTTAGCGTACACCGAATTAAAGTCATTTTCTTCCTGTGGGCGCTCCTCAGCCCCACCTGAGCCAAGGCCCTGAGACAGGATTTTCCTCAGGGCCTGACTGTCCCCTCATCCCTGTGGGCCACATGCCAAGGACGGGGTGAATCTCACCCATGCTCCCTCCCCAGGGGTCAGGTTTAACCTCAGAGTCATGAGGCACAAGCAGCACTGGGGAAACCAGTGAGGGACCTTCTTTAGAAAAAAGGCAATGCTTGAATAATAAGTTCATACATGAGGCAAATATTTTATACACTAGAGATGCAAAGAGATTAAATTAATTTACAGTTATTCCTTTTATTACGTAGCATTTCACCAAGTACCATGGATGGGATGGTTTACAAGGGGTAAAGAGGTTGCATTTACTAAGCTGCTGTGAAAATTGTATAGGAGAATCAAATGCATTTCCTGGCTTAACTGAACGTGGGATACGATTTCTCTAAGTACTGTCACTAGTGTTAAAAATATGTGATGGGATATATCAGTAAGAAGCATCTTCAAAGAGGATTAAAGGTTTAGATGGGTTTTTCTTTTGTTTGAGGCAATAATACATGGAATTCTTTTGGACTAATTAAACTTGAAACCGATCCAGCTTGCTAGTTTTTTTTTTTTCTTTTAGGGTACAATGCTTCTTACAGTTTATAGCTAATTGGCAGGTGAGCAAGATAAGTAGCACTGAACACCACTTGATGCTGTTACAGCCTAAGGGAGATGGGCAGCCTGTTGTACAGGAAGAGGCTGTTCGACACACACAGAAAATGAACATAATGAATTTTCACCTGAGGAGATAATGCAATGACTTAACCCCCCACAAGAAATAAGACCTTGGTGTTCCAGGAAATTTCTTATTGAGGAAGTGTTTCAGAGATGACAGCAAAGCTCCTTTGTGGCCACCTAAACACTAAAAAGCCTGTAGGTTGCTTTGCTTCTTGGTTGAAATTACAGAATCAGAGCACTTGACTTGCATTCAGGCTTTGCTAATCCCCGTGGAGCTTTATCCCCTGTTTGTCATTAGCTGGCTGCATTGACAGCCTCTCCTGCCCGCCCTCCCTAACCAAAACAGCAACAAAAACTCCTTTGCATCAAAGAGAATTCTCTTTCAACTTTGATCACATTTCTCTTGCTGCTCAAGCCTGTTGCTAAGAGAAACTGCGGTGGTGAGGAATGGGCGAGTCATTATTATAATTACTCTTGTTACACCCCAGTGAGAACAAGCCTCTCCCAGCACTCAGGGAATTATCCAGCAGCGCCGGCTTTAATTGATAGAGTTAGTGACAGCCCTGCTGGGATGGAGCTGCAGGAGAACCCAGCCACAACATCAGCACGTGGGGCAGGAGCTGCTGCCACGATGGACTGGACCCCCTCTGCCAGGTGAGGGGTTGCGCACGGCTCTGCCTGCCAGCACTGGGGCTTTATTCCATCAGGACACTTACTGCTGGGAGCTGAGGACCAGCACAAAAGCCTGTGCTAAAATACCTGCTGCGCTGGTGCTTCTCAGCCTGACCCACCTGCACAGGACTGATGGCCAAGGCAGGAGCAGAAGACATCTCGCGTCGTGGAAAAGTAGGACCCGACTCTTCTGTCTGTCACTTGTTCCACTGACCCAGCCACATTCCCTGACTGACACTGCTTATGAGTCTGGAATCCTTTATAAAGCCTAAAATATGTAATAAAAAGCACTAATAAATACTAAGCAGAGACGTGGTGCCTTATAAAGAGACAGGTATTGGACCAGGCTGTTATTTGGTTTAGTATGGGATGAGGGGATCTGGAGCTTCAGTGTAGTTCTGTACATCGTTTCTGCCACTTCAGAGATTTTAGTTAGTGGCTTTATAGAGTTTAGTTCTATAGGAAAAAGAATAAGATACATGCATGCTAATTCAAGAGGCCTTTTTCTTTCATCCCTAAGCATATAAGGAAAACTGCAGCATATACCCTATCATCTGCTGGAGGTGTCACGAAAAATACAAATACATCAGCTCCTGAGACTGCAAGGCAAGAGCTGTAATAGGTGTAAAACACCACATGCAGTGGTGTTGAGAATATCTGCACTCATTTCAACATATGCTTTCCAAAGTGCCTCGGTATTTCAGAGAGATGCTTGCTCTGAAGTAGCAGCGCCAAATAAGAGTGTTTTAATTTTTCAGGCAGTGCAAATAGAGTGATTTATCTTTCAGGTGAAAGGAAGAAGGGAAAGGATTATCTTTTTCACCTCCTGTGTAAAAGGTAAAAGGTATCCCAACAGGCTCCAGGTGACACGACGTTTACATGGATCACTGCTTAGTCATTCATCCGGCATGGCTGGAAAATGTCAAGTGCAGGGCAAATGCCTGCATATGTCGAGACAGCAGGGGCTGCACTTTGTCTTTAAGGCCTCTAAAGGATCAGAAGGAAAAGGTAAAACTGAAATATTTTTGACAGAGGATCTTCAATGTAAAAAAAGAAAAAAAATTGTAAAAATTGAAATTGTAAAAAAAGAAAAGGGGACATTGAGGAAAAGTCCTCATATTGCACCAGGGGAGGTTTGGATTAGATATGAGGTAAAAATTCTTCACAAAAAGCATTGCAACAGGTTTTTCAGGGAAGTGGAGTCATGGCTCCTGGAAGTGTTCAAAAAAGGTGTGGGTATGGCACTTGAGCACAAGGTTTGGTGGTGAACATGGCAGTGGTGTTGATGGTGGACTCAGCCACCTCAGAGGTCTTTTCCAGCCTTAACATTCCATGATTCTGTGATTCATTAATGCGGAATTCCAGCCTCAAATATTTGGGAATGGCAGGGAAAATTTTGCAGATGGAATTCACGGAGCAGTGTCTGCTGTACCTTCCTTGGTTTGAGTTTCTTCAAATCATCAATCAAATTTGGGTTTGGGGGAATGGCAGGGAGGAGGAGAATCAGCATCCTGCCCCATGGGGCAAAAAACATTTTTATTTTTTTTTTTATGTTGTGATTTTTTTTTAAATTTTTTTGAAGATGTAGAGGAACTCCAGTGCTTTTCTTCCTTGGGTTTCCAAAACCTTTCAAAAATGCTGCCTGGGGGTTTTCTTTCCTGTCTGGCAGCAGCGACGGGAGCAAGGGAATTGTAGCTGAGTGTTGTGTACACACGGAGATGGGATGAGCTTGAGCCATTTCCCTCTGCCTGCCATCAGTCAGAGCCTGAGACATTAAACTCTATCCCCGGCTAAAAAAAGTCTTCTCTTTGCTATGAAAGAGAAGGGTTGGCAGCTTTGTAGAACTGGAAGGCTTGGAGATCCTTTAAAATATACTTTACAGCTGCTTTGGCTTTACAGCACTTCTGGAGTCAATCAAAAAACAGGGCAGGGAAGACTGGAAGTTTGAACCCAGCTATTTTCTAGGAGTAACAGCTATTGATTACAATTGCATTGACTACCAGACCGTTTAATCTAATGAAATTGTTCTTGAGTGACACTACTGCAATTGAGAAGAAAGTGTAGCCAACTTGTAAGGAAAATTTAAAAGTGTTAGAAGAGGCACTAGTTAGATTTCAGAGCACGAACGGGTTTGTTAGGACTATTATCAGTGCATGTTAGTTCTGTGTTTAGTTGTATTCCTCTAGAAATTGTGTTATTTCACAAGGACTAATGTAGGAAAGAATAGAATATCAGTTTTCCTACTACTTCTATGACTGAATGCCCATACAATGAATCTATAAAACTATTAGATCCTAAAGCTGAGTCAAAAACAAATTAATAATTGAGAGGCAAACATAGCTCTCAAAATCTCTTAGACAATTCTGTTACTTGTGGCTTAATATGAAGGAGGAGAGTTAATTATTTATACCATGCACGGGATTCACTAAATGAGAGCTGCAAGATGAGATGGATTCATAAATTAATTCTCTGTAAATATTGTTCTTTACTCAAAGCCAAAAGGAAAGGTGTTTGTGGGATGGAGCAGGGATAGGCAGCACTGAAACCCAGCAGGTCAAACTCCTTCTGGAGAGCTTCCCATCACTCAGAGCTACTTATGGAAAGGGCTGCACTGTGTTCTGGGCTTCCCCATGTTCCTGTCTCACTCTAAATACAGCACCATGTCTGGGTTTTGCCTCAATTCCAAAAAAAAAAATAAATAAAAAATTGGAGTTTGAGTTTGGCTGCTGAAAGGACTCTGCACGTGTGAAGATGTTGGTCTGTCATGTCTGGCCCTGCCACAAACCCAGAATCGCTGTATTTGTCCTGTGGATTTATTCTTAAATTAGCCTTGTCACTGCTCAACTCATTTTTATCTGCCATCAGACCCTCAAAAGAAAGTATTTGTTTCCACAAGCTTATATTTAAGGTACATTTCCAAATCAGATAATTTTGATTAATTGCTTCAGCTAGCAAGGGTCTTCAGAGGTAGCTTTAGAGAAGGAACCTTTCTAGTCAGGACAAGGCTGAAAGAGAGGATGGAATGGTTTGGGTCGGAAGGGACCTTAAAATCCATCAGTTCAAACCCCCCTGCTATGGTCAGGAACACCTTCTACTCGACCAGGTTGCTCATGACTGTCCTCAGACAGTCCTCCCATGATTTTAAATTACGCTGTAATATTTCACTGCATTTCCCAGTAAAGGATCTGTTCAGAAGAGGCTGAAGGCAGATCTGCTGGGGAACGGAGGGCTGCTGCCCTCACCAGGCTCCCTCTGAGCCCTGGGAAACACCTGCAAACTCCTTCCCTGTGGCCACAGCAGCTTCAGCTTCTACCTCTGTTACTTCTCAAATTTATTTCGTCTTCTTCCCTACTTAAACCCTGAAATTCTGTCCCAGCCGCCTTTTGTAACTGCAGCCACCAGATCTTCCTTTGAAGCTCTTGGGTTACCCATTGCCTCAGACCTTCAACCGCTTCACACTTCTGCTGCAGCACTTAATTGTAAGTGTTAATTGATGGACTACGACTGACGTGAGCGTGAGAGTTCTGCTGTTGTGCCAGACAAAAGAATTCAGGTAGCTGCCGGCTCCTCTCACTTTACATGCAAATCGTGCCCCAGCTCCGGGAGACCCAGAGGTGAATTATTGATGGGGAAGGGGCACCTGCCTGGCTTGAGCAGGTCTTGGCATCCGAGCTCGGGCAGGAAACACTGGGAAGTAAATCAGGGATGAACAAACCTTTGAATAAATTGCAGACAAAAATCCCCTTGGCCAGGAAAATGTTAAATAAAAGGGATAAGTGAGTCCCTCCATCTCCTGCCCTCCCCCTGTCCCCACTCTGCAAGTTTAATAAGCCAAAATCAGAACCATCAAGGCCTGGAGCTTTCTAAGATTTAAGACTTTAAAATGTGAAGCACCTCATTATGTGTGCCTATTTTCAATAAAAAGGGGAGATAACTGGTGTCACGTCAATGTCTTATCAGTGATATTTGTTTGACTTCTATTTCGAAAGTGCACTGCTTGCTTTTCCTGGTGCTGGAATCAAACTCTTCTGAATTGTACAGTACAAGGAGAGATATCAGTTTACACCTAAGAACTTTCAAAAGGAGACCAGTCTGTGCCTCGCTCTGCAGAAATAAAGAACTATTGTACAGTAGAGCGTATAACACTTGCAACATGGCCAATTGACTTCCTTCCTATTAATCAACTACTCTGTTTACCTTCTTCTACAAACCATTTCAAAACCATTAAAACTAAGAGGATTAGCATCACATTTCTGGCAAAAAGCACCTTAATTTCAGCGAATGCTACTTTCACTCTCTGAAGAGATTTTTTTAAAAAAAACCTTGAAAGAATTGGGTTCTTTATTGTGGCAAATTCACTGAAACAGGAATAAATTATATCTGCCATGTAAAAAAAGGTGGAGGGAGGGGAGTAAAAAGAGGGCTAGAGGAGTACAATTCTCTCAATCCAGTGAGAGAGAACTGCAAAAGAATTAAATTACCAAGATTGAAAAAATTTCAAAGCAATCCTGAAACATGAGTTAAGTCCTGACAATTTGAATCAATTGTTCTGTCCTGGCTGTGTAGGAGCAGTTCCTACTTTTGTAGCCTTGATTTCGGAAACAGTTGGGAATGGTTCACTTGTTCTGCAAATAATACTGCAGCCAAAAGTTCAAGGCCCGAATTCCCATTTTCCTATGCTCTGGGAATTTGTCTGGCACAGACAAGGAGGTGCCATTTATTCCAATTTAATTTTATTTAGCTTCCAGTCTTGATTGCAAAAGTTTCGCATGGAATTAAATGGGGGGGAAAAATATTGTTCCCGGTAAATTCCCATCTCCTGAACACCACGCAGCATCAGTTTAAATGTTTGCAGCCATGCATTTTACTTTGTTAAATGGGAGGTTTAAGAGATGTAACACCCAAACACACACCTGAGGAACAAAATGAATCATAAAAGCACATTAAGATGATATATAGAAACCTAACACCTACAGGGCACAAACACAAAAACATGAGAAAATTGGATATAAATTAATATAGCAGAAAAATTTACCTCTGAACGAGAGAAAATTAGAGGAGAATTCAAATGTTTCCAGGAACTTGTCATAGAGCATCCCATGGAATGAGAGTACCTGGGGAAGTCTTAATCAAATAAATCATATTAAACACAAAAACTTCCAGACAGGGTAAATAATGATGCCAAGGATGCTGCAGAGGTCTCCACACAGGACTGGGATATGGGGAGCAGGAATCCCTGCAGAAACATCATCAAGAGACACTCCAGGATGTCCCAGAACAGCAAAAAGGACAGACAAGGATGGATTCAGGGGTCTAAATTGTGTGTGCAAAGGTACCACAAATGAGGCATGTTAGATTATTTTTATGTTCCTTTCCTAATATTTTTTAGCAATAAATTTTCTATTTGTGCACTAAATGTCCAAAGAAACACCTAAAATCCCTCTTATAAATAAAAATACTGATTTAGAGCCCTTTAGCTAATTCATGTATCTATTTTTTCAATACTGTTACGAAATTCTACATTTCTGCTATTTGCTCATAGTATTGAAAAATAACTTTTCCCCCACTTTAATTCTATTGGTTTGAGCCTGCTGAGCAGAGCAGAGAATAGGAGGCACTATTTTGCTTTCTTCATGGCTTCTCTGAAAAAAATAGATTGGTGAATGAAGGGAAGAATCCACAGAATTTTGTTTTTTCTATTACAGAGCATTGAAGTATTTTTAAAGCAACACATTTTCTGGATAGGAAATGGATTGAAAACAAATTTTTTAAATAAGTGTTTTCATTTTGGCCTTTTTTCTTTTCCAGCTAGCTCTCTATAACTCATGCTCAGAAATAAGACAACAGTGACTCCAAAGGGAAGTTGCAGCTTGATGATAGAGGACACAGTTAAAATTCCACTGAATTTCAAAGCCTGTCCTTCTGGTTATATTCCAGTGATCCCTCCAGTGCAGCTCCAGCTGTTAATAAATATATGGGGATTGCTCTGAGATTGCTGGTTTGGGATCAGGCTTTTTGAGGC
>WAAG01036423.1:8442-55549 GCA_013390105.1 Tichodroma muraria | reverse complement strand
CCTTAACTGAGGTAACAATGAAGTGTGAAATATAATGTTCTTAAAATTGATTTTTCAGTAAGATGGTCTTTGTCTTAAAAGGTCCTGCCTTTTTAAAGTGTAATTTTTTAGTAATTTTTACATTTCTCATTTCTTCATTTTTATTTCTTTCAAATCCTTCAACTTTAGTTTTATCCACTGAGGGATTTAAAAATTTGGAATAGCATCCCATCTTTTCTCCCCTTCTGGCTATCGTAACTCTCTTTCCTGCTCTCTGGGATCTTGTTATTTTGTCTGGTGTGTCTGCTGTACACTAAACAGGAAGTTACCCTGCTCTGGAGCTCATCTGCTCACTCATCTCTGACAAAAAGTGAAATTTTGTAATATCAGTAGAATTAAAAGAGCTAGTAAAGACACAGCAATAGGTGAGAGTCATAGTCAATGGCTGAAACACTGAGACCACAGTCCAAAATTCTTTTGTGACTGTTCAGGACTTATGTGATTTCAGTCTCCTTTTCAGCAATATTTTCTGAACTCTTCATGAATTTTTAATTCTTGTTTGACCCAGTTCCACCAAAAAAACCAAAAACAAAACAAAAACAAAACCAAAACCAAAAGCACCCAACTTTGTGAAAACAAAACCCAAGTATGAATGCAGCAGAATACTTGTTATTCTTTCCACTAATCTTGAGGTAGCTTGGTTTCTCCACCTGTATGCAGGGAGTTGGGGCTGTTCCTGTTATGTGCAACATGCAGCAGTTTTAGCAGTTTTATGGATGAAAATTTCAGAAGTGCTCTGAGAAAACTTCTGCCACTGGAAAAAGGGCATTTTGTTAGGTCAAGCCTTTCTTCTCAGGAACTGGAGGACTTTTTTTGGATTTCTTATCTGCATGCCACCAAGACATTCTAATTCTGAATTTGGACAGGCAGGGTTGTGATTAACCATTTTATCTGACAGAAATTTTTGTGGCTTGCACCAGGGCTGGGATTCACCTCTATTTTTCATCAGAAGTTTTACCTGAGTTTGTTGAAGTAACATTGCGAGAGATGCAGCACTGTAAATCCTCAAAACAGCTTGATGTTGCCATGATGTCAATGTGGTGCTACGTGGACACTGCAAGGAAAGAGTGCAAGGAAAAGATCTGGATTTTCTTATCTGAGGAGCTGGGAGGGGCTCCTGAACAAGTGTCATGTAATTATATGTAATTATATCCCCCCTGTATTATCAATGATATATGCTCTGCCTAATGATCTACATATTATCAGCGTTTCCTCTTGGTCCCCTCCTATGTTTTCTCCATGTTTTATCTTTAACCCCTTGCAGATTCCTCTCCCCTCCCTGCCTCACCTTCTTCACCCCACTGACCCCCATGACAAGAGCGGCGTTGCGTTAGTTGGACTTTGTACATNNNNTTGCGTTAGTTGGACTTTGTACATGCACCAAAAAAGAGAAAAAGAGATCCCAGCTAATGTTTTCAAATTAGCACAGCTCCAACTCTGGAGATTCTCATTAGTTGTTGGCTGAGATTTATCAGCTCTCATTTGCCTAATATGGAGCCTAACTTTAGGCGCCTGGCCCTTTCGGTGGGGGGTAAGAGAGAATAGGAAGGGGTCTTTTGTCACTGCCATGTGGGCTCACTAATTTGCTCTGCCTAATAAAATTACAAATGAACACAGCTTTGCTCGTGTTGCCTTTATAGGTTATAATAACCTTGGTACCCCATAACCTCCCGCTAGCTGAATTAATCAGATCATATTAATATTTCTTCTTACTTTCTTTTAACTGGTTCTTCTCTTAATTAAAGGGGCCAAAGATGTAAACAGGGTAGGTGACTAGAAACATGGCGTCAGGTTATAAACAAGGCTCATTAAAAAGATGGATGTGCCAGCAGACTGCGAAAATTGCTTACTCCGCAAGTGTACATTTTGTAATTTCCTGACGACTAAAAGGACTAATACCAGATCCTGCTTTGCTTCCCTAGCTCCCACCCTTTTCTTTTTAAAGCATGTGTAAAAGATGATAATTTTTGTAAGCTGAGGGAACACAGAGGAGTTCATTCATCAGCTGGCATAAAGGCCATTTGTATTAAAAATCTTTTTGCCCCTCTGACAGATTGAGATACAAAATGGGATGCTGTTATAATAACAATAAATGAAAGAAATCAATCTGAAACCTGAAGATTTTGAAAAGGATGGGCAATACTAGCCAGAAAACAGGTTTATGACTAATATTAAATCATTTCTTATTATAATTATCGTTAAAACTTTATTCAGCTGTAGTTGCATTTCCAGAGCTGGAATCAGAAGTATTTTTGTGCACAGTTTAGAGCTGGCAGGGTCTGTGCTAATAGAGACAAGCAGGGTGTGCAGTTCCTGCAACACTCTCCTCAAGCACATGGATCCTTCTGCTGCATCCAGGCAGAAAGCTGTCTATCTTACCTGCTGGAGTTGGTAGGAGAACCCACCAATTCATATTTTTAAAGTTATGTGTGAACTTCATATGAAAAGATGATCTAGTTATCTTACATAAATAATTTATGTTTTCACTCATTAGCAACTTCAGTTCCCTTAATATTGAAACTTGTCCTTGTAATATGTAATATTAAATTCAGCTCCAGTACAATAACCACTGAATAAAGCAGTGCACAGTTTTCTCTCTTGCAGTGATTATTAGTAGGAAAGACCAAACCCCTGATTTTTCTATCTCCCTTTATCCCTTCTCAAGAAGAAGGAAAGTAATTCTGACAGGATGATGCACAGCATGACCAGAAAAGACCTCTCTCCTTCATGAATAAATTAGAGATGAAAGTTTCACTGATCCCCTTGCATTTTTATGGAGGGACCTCATCCTAATTTACCTAAATGCTTTGAACAAAACAAAAGAAAAATGTAAGCGGCAAAGGTGAAAAGGTTAAAATCTATGTTTAAATGGAAGGGCATTTTAACAAGAAGGCTGTGTGGGCTACCTGTATGTGATTGGGGGATCTTATTTTTAAGTTTAAGCATTTAAATGGATAAATCACAACACAGAGTGATTTTTTTTTCTGTCATTAAGTTTTTGCATTATAGACCCTGTGTATTTTCATTCTGCATCTATGAGTGGCTAGACTGAACTTGATTGATGCCAATGAATGTTTTATCGTATTAGTAAAAAAAATATTATTAATAATGATAATAAATAATAATAAAAATCTGAAGAGTCTGTGATGAATTAACTTTATTTGAACTATAGAACAATAGATTTCAGCCTTTAGGGTGTTTCCTCAGTTATTTAAAATTCCTTTAGGTTTAGGAGGAAGGAATTGCCTTTTCTCTAGGTAATTTTGAACTCTATGAAATAGCCCACACTATTTTAATCTAAAGTGGAGAATTCTACACGTTGCTTAAACATTCATTCCCTGAAGTTGTTCAGGTGTACTTCTGGAAAAGTACTTTAAAATCCTGTAGAAGCCAGCAGTTTCATCCCTATTATATTCTCCAGCAGTTTCCTTATAAGCTAATATATTTTTATGACTATCACTTAGGAATAATTAAAATACAAAAAAAAAGACACTCTCATTTTCACATCAGTTATTATAGTATTATTCAGAAGTTTAATGACTTTGGAAGATGTTCTTCCAAGCCCAGGTGTACTTTTTTTCAGTTTAGTGTCTTCTTTGTTAGTGGAGCTTTAAACTGGATCCAAATTCCACAAGGCAGAGCAAGTTGGACATTTGTCTGAGAATGACAGGCTTTTTTTTGTTTTGATGTGACTCAAAGCCTTCTGGATGCTTATTAAAAAAAAGAAAATAGTCACTAGGTATTTTATAAGAGCTCCAAGTACACTTTGTCTATCCTGTGGGTGAGAAAAACACCTGCACTGAGATTCAGGGCACAAGTGGAGAATGTATTCTCCAAAACACCCCAGGATTTAATAGATAAGGGAGAATTGGACCAGTTGTTGAGGATGTAAAATCTTTCCATTTAAATGGATCTATTTCTTTGTTAGTTTTGAGGTTTTATCTCTTTAAGTACAGTGCCCCAAAAAAATTTAATTTGAGCAAAGACTTCTTAACGGTGCAGGCAAAATGCAACACTTTAATGACTACAGAGAGGGATCCTGGAATGGTGGAAGGGCATTGTAGTCACACCCAGGCTGATGTGGGGATGGATGAGGGGACTGTGATTGTTCTTGTCCAGTTGTCCTGCTTGCTCCAAACTAAACACCTAACATATAGACAACTACACCTAAGCCACAGGAGTTCTGGTCTCCAGGTTGGTGTAATTTATCCTGTCACTATAACCAGCCCTGGGTGAAGCCCTATATTTTCAACACCCATTATAATTTCAGAAATTCCAAAACCACATTAGAGTAGGCTCAGCTTCGGATTTCTGAGCCACTCTATGTCTTTAAAAAAGGAAGTGAGCATTTCAGATCACCTAAAAAGCCAGCTCTGTTCCCTCAAAATCTTTAGAAGGTTTATGCCTAAACCAGTTTCACAGTTTGAACCAAAATGATGAATATAGTGTTTAAGAGGAATCATGACACATATACAAATATTTTTGCAAAGAAAAGATATGGTTCATGCAAAATCATGGTTATGTTTGTGGCTGTACCATTAGACCCTGCATTAGGATGCAATTTCCCTCCCAGTTTGAACCACCAAATGTGTGTTAAAACTAATAAAGGACCATTAACCCTTTGTGTGCCTTAGCTTTTTTACCTACAGACTCATGAAAACAATTATTTGTCTTTGTGTTATATTTGGGTATCTATTTATGACAATACCTGATTATATATGGTGAGGGACTCCTGTTTCTTTACTCCTCAGAGAAATGTAACTTGGTTTTGATGCTGCCAGCTTGAAACCAACATTGGCAGAATAATGAAAGGGGAGTGATCAAGAAAAGTTGGGGATTTTTTTAAAAAAGGATTGAGAAGTTACAAAAGCTTCACCCCTTCAAGTGCCTTGTTTTTTTTTTTTTCTTTTAATTGGGGTCACTATTGATACAACAAGGCAGAAAAGGCATCTGGGTAAACACGTTCCTCAAGCTGAGCTGTCATAGCACACCCATCCATGTCCATCCATTAAATGTCAGTGTCTTTGTGGAAGAAAAATGCCCCTTCCCAAGGACACCGGCCAGGCCACGTGCATGTGCCTTGTGTGTGTGTTTTTTGAAGGCTGACAAGGCACCTCTGCCATTTCCTCGCCTGGAGCTCTACCCACAGGCGGCCGCGCAGGCCCCCCTCTCCCAAATGTTATTATTCTGTCATGAGCCCTTCTTCGGTCAGGATGTTACTTCATTTCCACCTTTTGTCTCAGGTTGAATGTGAATGATGCTCTTTCAGCAATATACGGTCGCTTGAGCTCCCCGCTGCAGCCTTACATAAATATACAACACCCGTCTCGGCCTATAACTCACTTCAGGCCTGGAAAAATAGTGACTTCCTTTATTGGCCAGATTCTTTCGCAATTCCCAACAGCTGTATGTTTTCACCTCCGAGGATCCTTATCTTCAAGTTTCCATTTGTCTCAGCACTATTCCAGTGGATTGCCAATAAAAATGATTCCCATTTTTATAACCCCTGAGAACACGGGGAGCGGCCTTTCCAGAAAAACCTATTTTTTAGCAGGGAAAAAAAAAAAAAGAAGGGGGAAAAAAATAAGGAGGAAAAAAAAAGTGACTCCCCACAACTTAGCAGAAGGCAGGATTTAGCCTTCACACAAATATTTGAAAGTGTGAAACTTCCTGAGCAATCATCACAACTCCGCCGAGATGGGAACTGAGACTTCCAGCAATCTCTGAAGCCGCTCAATCAAGGACTCTTAATTTTCCATCTGAGCAAGAGGAACGGTTGCAAACGGAACATTTATTAACACATGCGCCTCACACGCACAAAGAGAGCTATATTTACAAAGAATTAAACTTGAGAGCATGAAATAGCCTTGTAACCATATGACAAAGATACACTTAAAGAGATGTAAACACTAGGTGCAGGGAAATTTGCCAGGTTAGAGTCAGCTGTATCACTCTGTTTTATTACTATACAACTGTTTACTGAGAAAAGACAGATGATGGCTGATATACTCTGTGTGTTATCATAAGGGCTTGCTTGGGAGCTCTTTGTGACTGACAATTGCTACAGCCCTATGCAAAAGCCTGGCCTGGGGAGTTGTTTTTCTTTTAATTCTTCTCTGTCCATCATTCCAAAGCATTAACAATTCTTTTAGAAAAGCAAACTGGCAAAGCATCCTGAGTGTTTTGTATCACTCCCATGAGACAGTCACTAAAGAAGTTTTAATCATTCTTTCCTCTCCTTACAGGGTTATTGGGTTTGGTTCGTCCAAGGATAAATTTTTTAAAGCTTCTCCCCTGTCTGGGCTATGGAAATCCCAGATTCTCATGGCCCTTCCCTGCCCAAGTCTTGGGCACCGTGAAATACCTTTGTTATAGTTCTCAGCTCCAATTTTGCTGCTAACAGCTCCTAGAGTGACTTCTAAGAGGATGTGGTGTTCCGGTGTCTCCCTGGAGATGTGCAAAGCTGCCATCAGGTTGCCCTGAAACAGGTTTGAAGGAACTCAGAAGAAGATTCAATGCAGCACATGTGCCTCTCTCATCTGATTCATTTCCATGACTAAAAAAGGATTTCTAGGCATCTGAGAGAGATGGTTTAGAGCACATTGGGCTCGCTTTATCCTTACTGGGGTCACAGCACTAAGACTGCAACACAAGACAGCTTCAGTAGTGTTCCTTGCTGCTTCCCAGAGTGGGTCCCTTAAGTGGGGCTGGAGGACTGGAGGGGGAAGGAGCGGAAGAGCGGAGAGCTGTGGAGGCAGGTGTTGCTTTCTCCCCATCTCTACCTCTGCACACATTTACACAGCAGGGAATTCAAGGCCCAGGTCATCCTGCTTCACTTCAGGTACCTGAAGCACTGAGGTTATGAACCAAATCACTCTGTTCTTCCTCTGCAGTCAATGGAGAGAATGAGAGGGATGCTCAGAAGGGATGAACCATCCCTCAGGGTCTCTTCCAGCTGGGGTGAACCCAGGCCCTGCTATCTGCTGTCACTGAACCAGAAATTTACCATCACCCTCTCTTCACTATTTCTTTCCCCTGCCTGTGACAAAAATTTTGGCCTGTTCTTAGGTTCAAGTATTTTGCTCTGTCTCGCCTGAGGAGAAAAGGGGAAGGGTTCTTTCCTTTTGGGTTCCTGATCTAAATGAATTATTGCAAGGATTTTTTTTTAAAGCCTCGGAAAAGGGATTTGAAGCTATTGTATTTATCTGACCATTATGAGCACTGTAAAACATGCTGTTTCACATTGTAACATAAGCTCTTTTTTAAAGTATACCCAGAGTATTTGTAATTGTTATCAGGCCCAGATGTATCCGAGTGTCAGCATGAAGCACTGAGAGTTGGCTCAGATGTACAGAATGTAATTAGCTCAAAGCCCTGTGCGCTTAGTTTGTAGTGGAAGCACAGACTGATAATAAAACCAAAAAAAATGAAAGTGGCAAAGGTTAAAATCTATTGTTCACAGTGCTAAAGCTGTTCTGGGGGAAGCCAGTGCTGGCTGCTGCAGTGCTGGAGTGCTCAGACTCCAAACGAGATCAGAAGTGAGCCAGTGACAAAGGTTAGTTCAAAATAGGTGATGATAGACTAACATTAAATTGACATTATTCTCACAATAGTGGCCCAGACATTTGGTCTATCTGGTCTGGTATCCTGCCTCTGACTTGCGCCAATTCCCTCATGTGTCCGGAGGAAGAATAGCATATGATCCACACACCCACTTCCCACTGAGCTTCCAGTGACTTGTGAAATCCCAGATGTGGTAGGAGTGTGGGGATGGTACAAACGGTTCCTGAGCTGCATGGGAACCATCTATTCACTCATGCACTCATCTACATGGCTGCCAACTTCCTTAGCTTGGGGGATTTTGTCTGTTGTTTTTGTCATATCCAGGAAAAATCTGATTTTTCTGATAGACACTTGCTGGGAACATAGGAACATCCCCCATCTCCACCTACTGCTGCCCTCTACTGAATGGGAGAACAAGCCAAACAAGGTTTCTGGAGCTCAGCACTGCCCAAATTAAAGAGTCTCCTCTTGCTTGAGTGACTTTGAAGCATGTGGATTTGACTCTACCCTACAGCCACTATGACATTTCCAGAGGCTTTTGTGTGCACTATGGTGACAAGCACGACTTTCCAAGGTGGCTATCGGCTCGTTAAAGTACAGACACTTTCTGGGCTGATTGTTGTTAAGGAGACAAATCTTAGCACTTGCAAAAAGCTCTGATAGTTACAGTGCTCTGCACTGATATAATGCATAGGGATGTGGTGTACTTAAATTTAGATGTATGCACTTGCATCACATTCACAAATGCAATAAGCAATATCTAATAACATTAATAAGGCACAGGCACATACCAGTTCACAACAGGAAATTCAAATCTGGGGGTGACATGCTGATCTCAACTCCCTCTGTTTAGAAAAAAAAATTCAGAACAGTTTGAGTGAAGGACAGAGTGTCACAGCCTTAACTTGAACATTTCCTGGCTTTTGTTGGTTTGTTTCACAGCCTTCACATTCCTTAAACACAGGTTTGTTTGATTTTAATTTCCTTTTCTCCTTTAAAAGAATGAAGAAACATGTTTGAGGGGAGCCCTGAGCATGATTTCTTTTCACAGCCACAGCTGAAATTTCCTATGTTTGTTTTTTCTTTTACAATGTTTAGTGTTAAAGAGAACTTCTGGGGAGGTGATGCAGCCAGTGACAGGACACATGTTTCTGGCAAGAAAGACAGTCTCACTCACCCTGTGCTGGTCATCCAGCACGTGATGGACCTTGGTCCAAGTCCTTCATCAAGAGCCACAGATTGTGGTAAGGGGCCTTAGGCCAACGTGCATGTTTGGATCTGCATGGGGATTGTGGTGTTCCAGTGTCTAATTCTGTGGTATTTGCTTTGCAGGTGGGTAAAAGAAAAACAAGCAAAAAACCATAAAACTCATGTGTTTGGGCCACATGAGAGACTTGGTCAGTGTGAAAGCAAGTCCAGTTACCTATGTTTCTTTTACAGTTTTCACACTCAAATGCACAAATGTCTTAATTCCATCTTCTCCAGAGCTTGGCAGCCTTAGACCTTGCTTCACAGTTCAGATCCACAGCCTTTTCCCATATCATATGATAATATCATATTAAAAAAATTCTATTAAATGAGATCCTTCTTCTCACTTTCAAATTGCTGTTATCACCCCAGTTTATCCCTCCTACTCACTCCTTTTGTCTGAAAGGATTCCTATAGAGGAGCAAGAGACTTGGCCGTTGTCCTGTTCATATTTTCCCACATGGAGTCACATCTTGCAATTGTGTTTCAAGAACTGACCTTACCTACAGGAGGCTGTTTTTGTTGTGACTCTTCTAACCCAATGACAGAGGGATCATTCATGTATTTTCTACTTTTCTATATTATAAAAAAGAGACCCAGACAGCTAGGAAAAGATTGCAGGGTAGTCAAGAAAGGTGCATGACATGCTGGAGGGAGAGAAGTGAAGGGTAAGGAATTCCCAGTGCCATCAGCTCCTTTCATTGGTGCTCATGAAGGGAATAGTTTCTGATAGAAACCTTGATACAAGGGCCTGGATACAGAGCCCAGTGAAGGTTATAAAACCACGTTAGTGGGCACAGTAAAATAGGTCTACAGAATGCTTCAAATGGGTTATCTGTAACAGTGAAATAGCAGAAGGCCAGAGATGAGGGGAAAATGGCAGCTTTGAAATTACTTCAAGAACTTCTCAGAATGGGAATTCGCCCCACCCACTCTGTTCCCTCTCTCCCGGGATTTTTGCAGGCTCTCACACCTCCAATTACTCATTAATTTTTTTCCCCTCTAGCCTCAGTTCTGCAAAGTCAACATGGCTTATGAAAATCAAGTTGTATTCTGTATACTTAATACATCATCTCTAAGAATAATCATTTTGGAATCTGAACTTGTTTCTGTTATCTGGCTCAGCTTGACAATGATTTATGAAGCAGAAAACAAGACAGCTTCATTTTCATAAGGCAGCCTGAACCTTCTGGACAAGGAAGAGCTCTGAAAGTTGTTTTGACTAGTAAACTGAAACAAACATGACACAAAAGTCAATACAACTGCAACATCAGCCTCTCATTTTACAGAGTAACTTTCCTCGGCTAGAGCAATCTGACAGTCAAAATGTTGTGATATTCGATAGCATTCTGCATCTTCACTAATTACAACTGTGGGGTACTCGCCGTGATGGGCATTTTCAATGCAAACGAAATACATGGCAGCCATTCACAAAGCATGTCTGGTTAGCAGTTAAAAGGACACTGTCATCATGTTTGGCTTACATTTTATTCCTGTGCATAGAGATATTACACATCATATTTGAACATTAATCTGGATTTATATTAACTCTCGGAAAAATATGAGCTGAGTTATGTGAATCAGCCCGTGTTTATTCGGCGCTGAACGTGTTGAAATACATCTGATTGATTCTTTGGAGTTTCATTCTATATTTGTTGCCATTATGCAGCTCTGAGAAACTGGAAGATGCAATTCCCATGAAGATCTTAGAAAAAGTCTCAACAATTTCAGTTCAAGTAGACTCCTTGCCCATTGCTTGTAATATGAAACATATGGCATATGCCAGAGAAAATGTAGGTGTGTATATATCTACAGCTTAGCTTATTGCACCTCCTTCTAGTGTGCAATAAGTAATATAGATAGTACAAAATCCTTCCATATGAGATTAATTTGTTTTGAGCCTTTCCTTAATGATTTATGAAACATACCAGCAGTGTGATTGTGGTGGAAAACGCCACGAGATGAGGCAAAGTGAAAAATTTTTAGATGTCAAAAATGTCAGGAGAAAAGTTTTATTTTGTACTCTGTATAACAGAAACCCAGAAAGTGAAGTTAGTCTCTCCATTACGCTGAGCAAGTTGAAATATTTCAAACCAAGTTTTGAAGGATTTTTTTTTAAATTATGATGTTATAAAATATAAATATTAAAATAAATATACGAGAAATTACATTAACTTCCTAGATTTTTTTATTGCTACAGGTAATGCTTTAGATAATTTTATTACAGTTTTTATTTGGAAGTATCCATTAAAAGTTTGCTTTTCATCCAGGTAAATTTAGTGCTAACTTTGTCCAGATCTTGAAATGATATATTTATAACACACAACCATTATTACTGAGGAAAATCTATTAAGCAATCTGGTCAGAAAATTTTGTGCACACATTTCCTGAAATCAGCTGTTAGTGGATCACTAAAAGGAACCTAGAATATACAGCTGCATATAGCAGCCTTTCATATAACCATAGACTCATGGAATATCCTAGGTTGGAAGACACCCATAAGGATCATTGAATTTCAGCTCCTGGCCCTGAACAGGGACACTCCAGCAATCCCACCCTGTTCCAGAGAGCATTGTCCAAGCACTTGAGTAGGAGCACAATGACAAGGAGTTGCTCATGGGTTCATTTACTTGCTTTATCATGAGAAGTGCTTCCAAGGAGACAAAGCTGGTTGCACAGTGCTTTTCCTCTGTTTTCACCAGAGCAATCAGGAGTAGCTCCACCTTAAATCCGTATGGCTGCATGGACAGGAACGTGCCCAGAATTGCTCTTTGCACTGTCCCTCTGCCTCCCTAGGGCACTGATTATTCCTATTCTCATATGAGCTTGCTTGTAGATCTGCTGATCTTCACAACACGTGGTTCATGGTGTGGGCATTCCTACATGTGAGGGTGACCCTCCGCTATGGGGTCAGTGTCCCCCAGTAGCACTGTGACAGGTGTCCAGGCTGGCCAGGGACATTCCAGTGACCCAGCAGTGACTAGTCTCAGGCCATAATATACCTTCACTTCCATTCTTCCCTCCCAGACCTTTTCCTGTCCCTTCATTCTTTAGATCAGCAAAACCATGAGCATACGATTCTTGGAGAATATTTGATTTTTGAAGCTTTACAGTTAAGTCAGTCAAATATGGGTGAAAAATCCCTGGTGTTTTAGTCCCAGCGTCAGTACAGAAGTAGATTGTGTACTTGACTTTAACAATCTTCCAAGATATAAAGCCATTTGACTGAGGTCATACTTAAGATAATAAAACTCCCTTTGATGAGGTTCATTTACATATTTGTTTTCTTTGCTTGAGCCCATTTTTTGTATAGATTTAGTGCAGTTGTTTACAATGCTGGAATTTTTATGATTAAGGTCATACATGAGAATATTTACAACGTCAGGAATAAACACAACTCCTATTTAAGAAGCATATCCTGTTCCCAAATGAGATCCAAGCCCTGCTTATAATGTCATGCAATTGTAGAGCACTTAATAAATGTTTATTTTCAAATGTAATTATAAACAATTCTTGCATTGTTGCGGTAGGACGTGGACTTCACATCTCTTGACATTAGCACAGGAGATATCCATTAGGCAAGATATGCCTCTTTGAGAGGTAGTCTGACCTCCACCCTGTCTGCAGAGGGCAACCCCTTGCTTTGTGACACCCTGGATTGCAAATAATGCTTTAACTCATATCTTGATGGGTTCAGGGAAACGCTTTAAATAAATAAATGCACACAGGCATGTCTTGGATATTTAAAAGAAATTAATGTTAGCATACAAGCTTTAGGCCACCATTGCCTTCTGATAATGATGAATTTTGGGGTGATGGGGTGTACAGTCATTTGAAACAGCAGTGATATCATAAATATTTTCAGAAAAGTGACCAAGAGCTTGGGTTTAGCTTGTTTTTCTTTCCCGCTCGTGGCCCCTTCCCCTTTGTATCAAATCAACAGACATTCTGGCAACAGACCTCTCCTGTTGGAGGGGCAGAGAAGCAAAAAAGAATACCAGAAAAAACAATGGGGAGATATAACACGTGCACTGTAATTAGATGAGGAAGCCATTAATTATGTTGTTTGCAATATCCTCTAAAAGGGTTGCCCACCCCTAACTACATATTTATACATATTTACTTGTTAATCAATAAAGGAAAATGGCTACATTATTTTGATTAAAACGTCAACCAAATGTGTGGCAATAAAATCAAATTTCAGGGGGAAGGTAAAAAAAAAGGAAGAGAGGGAGAATGAGAGAGATAGCTATGTATGCCTTCCTCCAGACCATGATATATGATATTTTCAGGCTGCTAGGAGAGCAGACACATTAAGAAAATAGTGCTAATGATATTAAAGTACTTTACAAGGCTTGTTACTAAGCGCTGACAAACCTGTCAAGTGTATAATGTAGGAGGCTATTGTAGCGTTCTCAGAAAACCATACCTCTGCCCCATTTCAGTGCAATCTCCTAATAATGGAGCTGCTATAAATTCTAGCCAGCAATGGGACAGACTCCTGGCTTCTCACCCCAATGTGAAGACATGATAAATATAAAAGAAAATGGCTGTCAGTTTTGGCGCCCGAACCTTATTACAAAGTCTTAATCTTACTGGCCTCAGCACCTTTTATCACCGCCTTGTTATGAGCTGATGGCTTTTTTATTTGCTGGGAGATGGAGGATGTGTCATTTGATGTCCTTTTATGTAGCCACTGCTCTGTCCTCTCATGGAAAAAAATTCTTTTTTTATATGTTTATTACAGTAACCGATTAAACTCAAGGCTCATGCTGTGTTTGGTGCAAGCATCTTCCTGGCTGATTTTTGCAGAAGCCTGGATTTAGACAGTCAGATGCAGAGTTATTAAGAATGTGGGCACAATGGAGTGTTATTTTTATTTTCCGGCTCCTGGAGTGTTGGCATCGCTGTTGGTGTTATTATTTATTATTATTTATTGTTTTGCTTTCCGTATGGATTTTTCCCTCTTGCCAAGGTCAGAAAGAAATCGTAAGTCCTGGCTCATTCTCTTTCACTCTTCCTTCCCCGTCGCCTCTCTCTCTCTCTCTCTTTCTCTTTGCAAGTGTCAGCCACAAAGATGATGGGCCTGTAAACAAAGTTTGACTCAAAACTCAGCTCAGGTTCAATCAGTTTGAACTTTAAGATGAGATATCTCACAATTATCTAAATATTATTTCTAAACCTCACAGCTGACTTCCTGTCTTCTTCGTTTATGGCAAACAAAAGACTGAACTCCACTTGAAACAATGACCCTGACAGAGCCCTTATCCCCCCAAGAACTGCAGCAAAGTGCCAGCATCAGGTACTTAACTCAAGATGACATTGATGGGTTGCTTTCAAGCTGTGGCCAGAGACTCCATCACTTGTTCTTATCCTCAATTTGAAGTCGGGGCGGCCTACTTTGTTGCTGCAGAGGAGTCCCCTCCCTCTGATTTTTGTCTGCCAGATGGTGACCAGGCTCTGAGCAGGGCTGGACCCATTAGCCGAGCTCCCCATCTAGTGGCTGCCAGCGTGGGGGGGGGCAGCAGGCAGCAGCTCCAGCAGGACCTGTCGCCCTCCAAAGGCTAAAGCTGAACCAAGGAAGAGGGCAAAACCAGAAAAAAGTTTTTTAAAAAATATATAAAAAGAGTAGGTTTTCCAACCAAGTTCATTTCCTGTGAGAGTCAGTCTGGGCTTCTCCATCTTGTACATTGACCTTCTCAAGACCCTGGCACCACAGCTCGTGAGGACAGGGGGTGCATCTGCACATGAGTGCACTTAAACTTCCCTGGCTCTGTAACACAGAAATGCCCAACAGAAATATGCACCCAGTCTCCCACGCCTACTCCTCTTCCCTAGAAAAGCTCCAGCAAGAATGGCCATATTTAACTGGTCATCAAGCAGTCACATAGTCAAGGAATCTTCTTATAAAATTCAATTTACAATCTAAATGGATTTAGAAGACAATGCAGTAGGAACAAGTATCATAAGCATATGAGATAAAGTTAAAGGTATCTCTAACTTGCCTCAGCAGATCAGCGTTAGGAACAAAATAATTTTGAGTTTGGGACTCACCTGAGCCAAACTGGCTGTTCTCCATCTATGAACATTAGAATTGTCATGTAGGTACTGATATATATGATGTGAGGTTTATTTTTAGGATACAACTCATGAGAAATTAGGTTCCTAGGAGTTTTATGGAGCTAAGCAGTTGGGTGAAGGATGGAGACCCTATAGATCCTGACTCCGGGAAAAGACTGAGCCTGAGCTCATACATTATAAGACATCAGAAAATGCAAGGGGATCAAGTGCTCCTCATCATCCTCTTTGCTCAGTGCTGCCCTGGCTTTGAAAGGAATTTCAATATGAGTTGGAGATCACAATCAATCAGCTACAAGAAGTTTGGTCAGTTCTGCTGCACGGCAAGCTGTCATAAAGCCCAGGCATGGACGCAGCTGAAGGGTGAGAAGTAGACCCAGCAGAGAAAGGACCATTCTCCCCCTTACTAGCTGCTGGGCATTTGCTGCATCGGTGTTTCTAAAGGGTAACAGCTTCTCAAGCTGGTTTCCATGAAGATGTATCTGGTGATTGTTATATTAAGAATAAGGACTGAGAAAAATGAATAAATGGTTTGACCAGGGATATGCATAAAGTTTTTTACACTTGCATCTATCACACATAACACCATTCTGACTCTTATATCTCAATATCCCTTATTGTCTGTTTTCATCCTGTAGCTAAAATAAAACAATATAGTCCTTAATGTGTCCTGAGGTATTAGCTTGTTGCATATCTTTGGAAGTGTGTTTGCACTTTAAGAGCAACCTTGAGGGTGAGAGAGCACAGGACCAGTGTGGTAGTTACTGTAATAAGGCGCTTGTGGTTTGCTAAAGCACGAGGGGAAGAAAAACAATTGATGAAAAACTCAATAGGATGGGAAAGGCAAATTGCCTGGCTGGAGATTTAATTAAAAAGGAAACAGCCCTCCCCATTTAAAGGTCGGTTTGCACCCCTTAAATTACAAAAAGAACTCGGGGCTGAAATCAACACACGGTGCATGTTAATAAGAGAGAGCAGCAGACTGTGTGACTGGTCCAGCTTTTCCCAGGCAGGGCCAGCAGGCTGCAAGACATGGCCAGTGCATGCCAGCTATCACTGAGACCTGACTCCAGGGTCTATCTCTGGCAGAAGTGAAGCTCACCTGGATCACATAAAACATGTAGAATGAACTATAATGTGGCTTAAGTCTCTGCTTGCCATTTTCCTGCTCCTATCCCCCACCGGTCCTCAATAGCCCTTTATATATTACCCTTGGCTTTGTGCAGCACTTTCACTACCATGAATGCCTCTCTCCCATGGGAGAACTTGATGAAGGTTATCCATTGTCACCCAGCATTATACTGGGATGTCAGGACACCTTGAATAAACGGTTTACATGAGATGCTGCCTCTAAGTGCATCTTCGGAAAAACTGCCATTGCCCTTTGCTGGGAAAGTTAACATCATAAAGTGAAGGCTGCCTCCGACCAAATGGGAATGACATTGCAGATTAAGGGCTCTTTAAATTATGCATTTAGTTCAGACTCCCGGGGAGACAGTATATGAGATAAAGCTAGCAGACTTACTCTGCAGCCTGGCTCTGGAACCAAAGACATTTTTAAGACATTTTGCCAAAGAAACTTCTGCAGAGGTAAAAAAAAACTATCCAAAATCAACAAATCCAAAATGACAAAAATACCCACTTAGTCATATCTTTGAGGGGAAAAGGTTACTCAAATGAAGAAAAAAGAAAGAAGTGAAGAAAGGAGAAAGAACATTTCCCAGGTATTTAGAAGGATGGTGATTATCCAAGTTTTAATAATAAGATTTTTATTTATGTCAAAATTCCTGTTAGCAGAGCTAAGATTATGTTTCCCAAACACTTATTAGATTAAGAATGCTCTTATTTGCTTTCCAGGCTGATCACCCCCGCACACATAATGTCCCTGGCAACACTGAAGTATTCAGAACATCCTCACAGCTTGTACCTGCTGAGACAGATTTGAGAAAAAAACCCTCTTGGTTCCCGTTTGCATGCAGCTCTGTAACCTGTAACTTCCTGCCTTCATTTAGCAGAGTTTAAATTGCAAATTCATGTTTCTTAAAAATGCTGTAACATCATAAGTGGGACAGTTTTATGACAGCTCTGAATTACCAGACAATACTGACACATGCCGCGTGCACTTACTTTGCCTACCAGTTATGGCTGTATTTATCTGCCCATATGTCACTCTGTGTCTAACGCATCTATTTACCACGTTGAGATAGATATTCCACAATTGAGGGCTCTTAGTGCATCCTTTAGAATGTAAAAAAAAAAAAAAAAGAAAATATNAATATCTCTTTTCTCAGATAATTTATTTTATAGGTGATAGATAGTTCCACCTTTTTTAGGGATTTTACAGGCCTTTATTTCCACATGACACTGACTTGGAACTCTTCCCTGACAGGCAAAATGGGCTGGGCCTTCACTTTTTTGATGGTAAAACACAGAGACGGCACTCACAGGCATCGCTGGGTGAATCTGGGTTGGATTATGCAGAAGATAAACTCCCTTGGCTTGGGAATTAACAGAAGAACTCAAAACCAACATTCACTGAAGACTTAACAGTCTTCTTCACCCTCTTTGCATCCTCCACAAACTCACACGCTTCCCCTGAAATGTTGTGCCCTGGGCTGTTGTTCCCCTGAACCTCCCTGCCCTGCTTTCATGCAGGCCACTGGCACCAGCCAGCCACTGTTCTGGTGAAACGGGACAAATTCCCAGCACAAAGTCACTGGTGACCAGGAGGAACAGGCAGCTGGGGGAGAGATGTTTCATCTGCAGTTCCACATAACCACCGCAGCCAAAGCAGTTTTAATAAGCTCTGACACTCCTCCTGGATATTTTGCCCAAGCTGGAAAACTGGCAATCAGCTGATGGCTTCCCTCTCCCTGAGGTGACAAAACTTGGGTGCAATGAGGTGGTTTTGTCTTCTATTTTATGCTAAGATTTTCATGTGTTTTGTAGCTTTAGCTGTATTTCTAAATATCAGGCAATAAAAGTTAAAAAAACCCCAACTTATAAGGTTGTCAAAACTTTGGAACATAAATATATATATATATGTATAAATGCACACATATGTATGTGGAGAAAGAAAGAAATAAAGGCATGGGGAGAGAGAGAAGCATGCATATTTAGATGCATGTATATTATGCATACATATAAATATGTGTCTTTTCAGGACCTTTACCAAGATGTGCGATCTGCTTTGACCAAAGCTCACCAGCATATTTTGCTTTCAATTATTTTAGACAGAATTGCAGTGATCTTTATTCATCCAAAAGAAAGCATAATGTTCTGTCCAAATACACCAACAGATGCAGCTCCCTATGATCCAAATCCTCATGAGTTTTGCCTGAGCTGGAGTTGCCTCTACTCCAAAGGAATCAACTCTGCCATCACAGAAATGTTGTCATTTTGGGGTGAAATACAGCAACTGTGTGATTAAGGACAGAAACACTTCACAGTAAGCCAGGCCCAGGTCTGAAATGTGGTGTGTCTGATGGTGATCAGCAGGGAGAATTTCGGTCAGTGAATCGTTTTTTTTAACTCCAGGTCTTTATCTTGCAAAAATTTCCACAGGTCGTTAGCACCTACGAGCTGGTTTACCTCATGGTCAAAAGTTATCTACTCCTACCACACAAAGCCATTAAAATTGCGCTTTAGGAGCAATTCAGTGATTCTAAGGGCTGTCACTCTTTCCATCTGCTACCACTTGCTTGCAGCATTTGAAGCTTGAACATCTGCATCGCATTGGAGAAGGAATGGAAGCCAGGTATTGACCAGACCTGACTGCTCATGAGAGCTCAGAGACAGATGAGACAACCTCCTTCTTCCACAGATAAGAAGAAATCTGCTTTTTTTTACTCCACTTACTAGACAGACAGGAAAATTACTCCTTCAAGGTAGAGCAAGAGCAATTGCACTATCCCCTTAATCAGTACTTGCAGCATATCAAGCTCATCATCTTGATGGTAATAGCTGTTTGACAAGTCAGGATAAAAGTGATAGTCTTCTGAAAATGAGATAACAATCTAGTTTAAAAAAGGAACCAAAAGAAAAGAAAGGAAGAAAAAAAAAAAAAAAAAAAAAAGATATGACCCGGTGTGAGGTGTCTTTTAATTTAATTTCATCCAAGGATAACAGTTTACCCAAAAATGTCTTCTGTGAGTCACGTACGGTATTTCAATCTGTCATCTTGTATTGACCTGGCTAACATGGAAATATACTGCACTGAGCTTTTGTCAGGCTTACCAGCTTGGTCTAAAATCTGATGATTTCTTTTTTAGATCATAACTGTGCTGAGCTGTCTGCTTCCACTTTCTTCTCTCACACGCAGAGAGCTCAAAATGGAAAATTCATCCAAATGCAAAAAGAAACAGCATGATCTGGCTCACAGCTCCTCAGAAGTAAAGGCAAAATTGAATTTTACTCTTTTCCTAAAAATGAGGGCCCAGAGTCAAGCCAATGCTATCAAGGAAAAGGGAAATGGCTGCAGTAGAACAGGAATGGCAAGAGGCAGGCAGAGCAGCAATATGGGAATGTGCTTTTCCTGCTGTTATAATGACTCTAATACTGCTTTATTTTAGCAACAATTACTTTAAAAAGTTATTTACTAACTTTCAAAAGAGTCAACTGCAAGAAATAGCTTGCTGTACACACTGATAGTTTCCAAAATAATTATCATATTAAATATTAATTTAATAGTTATGGCATTAAATATTTAAAATATACTATTGTTCTGTAGCTGAATCAGTAGCAGAAATTAGTTCAGCCTTGCATTGGTTAATTCTGAGAAAGGGTACCAGTTGGTCAGCTTGCTGCTCTTTAACTGCTGAAGTGTCTCTGAGAATTTAGTTTCCAATTCAAATATTTATTATGTTAGAATTAGTTTTCTGGGAACCTTCTCTACTCTTTTCTTTAAGGTAACTAAAAGAATAAAGTAAAATTCCCATGCTGCTGTATGAGTGTTCCTGACAGTGAACTTGGTTCCTGGAAGACAGAGAGAAAATACATTTAGAGCAAATGTATTTAAAACTGAATAAATCTTCACAGGGCTTCGCTTGAACATTTTGTCTCCTCTGGTATTTGCTCTGCTCTGTTTGTTGCTTCTCATGCTTCAGTGATCAATCTCTCTATACTGTTAAAGCTGTGGCACCAGGAAACTGTTTTAAACTACAGCAAATTCTGAGAAATCCAGCGTTCATGCAGCCCAGCAGTGGGATCAGAGATTTCTCACTGAACCTCTCCTCCTCAAAAAACAAACAAACAAACAAAAAAAAATAACAACAACAAAAAAACAGAAAGCCCAAACCTACCCAGAACAATGGTCTGTTTTTCAGCTGGAAAAGGAGTATTTCATGGAAGCCACGCTATGCAATCTGCGATCTTAGAAGTGGTGCCAAATGGTCACAAGAACAGGAAGCGGAGAATGGCCAGGCATGTGTTCTTACAGGGTGTTCAGCAGATTAAAGGCTTACCTGAGACTGATCACAAAAGCAATCCTAAAAAAATTAAGCTGGGATTTTCACAAGCATGACCTTCCTTGCAAGATCTGCAGAAAGTTGTACCTGTGCATGGCAGTGGGGTTGGAGCTACATGATCTTTAAGGTCCCTTCCAACCTAAAACATTCTGTGATCCTATAATTTCCTGCATTTTCAAAACCCACAGGGAATGGGATCCTTTTAAACCTCTTTTTGAAATCTGTGGTGTAAACAAGGTAGTTTGTACCTTTTATTTTCCAACACATTTTCTTAAACTGGTAATGCCCTTTAGATCTTTTCACTAGTAGGACCTTCATATTCCAGCCAAAGTCCTACAGACACGCAGCACTACGTTTGTTGTTGAGAAGACCTTGCAATCTAAACAGATCAGACAAGGTAAGAAGAGAAATGGAATCACATTAAGGGATAATGATTTGTCCATGCTCTTAAAGAACTCCTTGGCACCAAAGTAAGCCCCGCTCTCTGCCTCAGGCCTTACTGTCAGCTCGCCAAACAGATATGGAAGGACTAATAAAAGTCAGTCAATATTTAGATGGTGCCACAGTAGCTTATTATTTAATGAAACAGAGTAGGAAAGTAGGAAAGCAGACGCAATGCATCTAAAGATCTGTATTTCAGCAGAATCCTTCCTTTATGAAGATGAACAGGGAAGCACTGGGACAAGGAGCATTTCTTTCACTGCCTGATAACACTTAAGACAAAGTATTTTGAACAACGATAATTGTGCCTCAGATTTCTATGCTGCTTTATGACAGAGAAAATATTGCCACAGATACTTAATTTCTTCCTGGAAGAATGTTTTATACTGGCCACTTGTTGATACCCATTTCTATTTTATTTTTCTGTCCTCTGGTTCATTTCTGCTTTCAGCAGCATGTTGCAAGTTCTTTATCCTGATCTATAATCCCAATGTAGTGAGGTGGGAGTTCTTACCAGCAAGACAGTCTGTCTCTCTCCTGCACAACACAGCCCCTTAGCAGGATCTCTGCTCAGCAAAAAGAGGTTATCTCTGAATACAGATAAGTGGCTGTCGAAGGCCAGTTAGGAGATTTTTGGAGAAGTGCCGGTCGCAGGCAGGCGAGGTCTCTAACCCACGTTCTACCCCAGTAACGTGAGAAATTCTGCAACTTATATCATTCTGAGTAATGTTCTCCATCACACGCAATTCACCTTCCTTTCTTTTTTTTTCGCCTTTTCAACTGGCTTTGTTGTTTGTGTGGTGTCAGTAGGAATGTGCTTGGAGCAGAGTTATATGGCATCATTTGGAGAAACATTGCGTTAATAACCAGAGTTCAAGGGCAGAGGATATAAACGGAGCAAATTACAAGTCTGAGCAGATATATGGCTTTTGCTAAAAGGGACGCAGGCTGCTACTTTTATTTACTGGGTGCTGGAGAGCTTGCAAAAAAGTGCAAGAAAACATGAATACATTTTTAAATGATACTTGGTAGTTTAGAAAAGCAATGCAAATTTTTAAACTAAAGAGAAAGGCTGTTTGAGGGTAAAAATTAAAAATTGCTTATCCTTGTAGTGACTTTGTATTTTTTAGCACTACACTCCTCAAGTGCTAGCATCATTCAGATGTTAGTGACCCAACTTTGCCCTGACTGAAATTTGGAGGTATTAAAGCAGACATTAACAATAAAACAATGGCAAGTTCAGAGCAACCAGTCATCTAACCTCTGCTGTAATTAAGTTTCGGCTTTGAACGTCTCAGTCCGCTCCCTTGATCCTCTGGGTTCAGGCACCACCTCTCCGTTATCTCTGGATTAGGTGTCGAATCTCCTGCCTCCGTGACTCAGCACAAACCCCAAACCCCAGTCCCTGGAGGGATCAAAGTCTGCTAAAAGGCTGAGGAGTTTCAGGCAAATTCTGTCAAGCTTGTCACAGGGTGGGATTATTTCATTTCACAGCCTGTAATACAATTTCATGTACTGCTATTGACTGTGGCAATAACTAACTGGAACATTTTGTTTATCTGATTTTCTGAGGCTGCAGATTCATCACTAGTTTCATTTCATTTTTTCTTAAGTGTTTCATAATTTATTTTTTCTAAACTACAAGATACTACTGAAATTCATTTTTCTACTATTGCTAGACATACATTACTGCTGATTACCAAGCAAGATATATAATGTAGGCTATAAATAATAATCTCCTCTGGTGAAAGGATATCCAAAATAAAATCTTTCCTCTTTCAAATTCTTTGACTCTCTATTTTTGTAAAATCAGCTCATTCTTCAAGTATTGTTTTTACAACTTGTTCTACAAGTGTGCAAAGAGGAAGAAAACCCACACTAAAAACCAAAGAGTTTAAAAAATGAATTTTCTGAAAACATCTGGTCTCCGTCTTTTGTCACAGTGCCACAGAAAATATTTCATCTAGCAAATTGCAGGTGATTTTTAAACACACAGAAGTTAGAAAAATATTAAGGAAGATTTACTCCCATCTAAGAAATGTTTTATGATACAAAAATGAGTACAAAAATCAGTATTTAGAGAAAAGATAGGAAAAATCACAATCTTTGCGGGGAAGAGGAATGTTAGGGGAGTGTTTAATTTCATATTATTCACCAAAACCCCCGAGCTTTTCCTATTTTTTCTGTTTGCTGTTTAAAGGACACTTCCTTACTTGGTGGGTTCTGAGCTGACGTTTTTACACAAAATAAAAAGCTTACTATGATTTTAATGTCATACAATATAACAACAGCTGTGCACATCAGAGTAAGATACAACTAAGAAAACCAGAAACTGGCTATTTAAGTCAGCGATTGAATGCTGAAGGGTTTATTTATTTTATTTTTAATACGCTGTGCGCCGATCACAGCAGCAATCACAGTTTAACTCACAGATCGGCAGAGTTACATTTTATAACCAGTGGAAGCACCTGGGCTTTTTGGGGATCTGTGAGGCGACTGCAGTGGCAGCACAAATCGAGCCAGGCTCGGGAAGTGAGTTCTCTCCCCGCTCTGCAACATGAAGCCTATCCAGTTTCCCACACGACATATTCTTTTCTCCCACTGGGACATAATAGAAACTAATCTTCGACATCTAAACATTGGGAGTCGAGTCCTTTTGTTAAGTCTTTTTATTCATTTCGCCGGTGCCGGTGCAGCGCCGAGCCCACGTGTATTTACATACACGAAGAACCCCGCTGCTCCGAACTCTCCGCTCGGAAGACAGGGCAATTAATCATCCCCAAATCCTCCCGCCGTGCGCGCGGCGGCTCCGACAGCCAGCATTACCAATCAGCCAGGGCAGGTGGGACGCGGGCCCGCAGGACAGCCTTGCACCCTGACCTGGCACCGGTGTGCTCGCTTCCTCTCCCCCTCTCATTGCTGAGTAAGAATAACGCCATTAACGGTGTCCTTGTAACCAGCTAAACATATTAAAGTCAGCAACGGACAGGTATTGCTTTTGTGGTTTTGGAAGGTCGAGGTTTCTCTGTTTCTCTCTCTCTCTCTGTTGTCGTTTCTGAGGTGAGAGTCCGAAAATCCAGAGCTGAAATCCAGCCCCTGTTGTACAAAAAACTCGGTGATTTTGTGATAGTTTTCTGTTTGAGAACTGAATTTGCCTTGGTCAGCATGTGTTGCCTTTTGTAAACCAAAACCGTCTGAGAGCCAGCAAGATGTTTCTATGACAAAATAATTACCAAGGACTGACCTGCTTAACTGTACCTAACAGCTAAAATGGTGTGACTGGCAGCTGTTTGAGAGCCTTTATCCAAGGACCTTCCCTCCTGCCATAGGCACATGGCCATTAAAACACTCACTACCTCTGTCCCCCTGCTTTCTTGCCCTACCTAATACCTGCCTTCTTCCCTGTCATCCCTGCTGCACTTTCATATTTTTACCATCCCTTTTTCTCTATCTCTGGACTTAAATTCCTATGTCACTTAAGTGTTGCCATTTGCTTTTAGTGTCTATCCTGGTGTGGCAGGACACCATCCCTGACAAGGTGTATTTCCCTGTAACAGCCACACCTGTGGTCAGGGAGACAAGGATGTCAATGGAAAGACACCCATCGACACACTGAGCTCAGAGTTAAGCCCATAAATTTGTTACCAAAGATGTCTTGTTCCTCTTTGTAAATTACAGGGACCATTGAAAATAGCTCAATAAAAGCAACGGAAGTAAATTGTTACTGATATCTGGAATATTAATTCTTCAGAAGTGAGACTTCTTGGTCAGGTTTTCCTGATGATCCTCTTTTTTTCCTTCTAAACATGACAGGTTTTCTTTCTTTTTTCTTTTTTCTTTTTTTAAGGAGATTTATTTTTATTTTTTTTTTAGTTGCTGTTTCCAGCTCCTGGAGAGGTTTGCCCTTCAGCTGTACTGTACTAAGAGCATCTGTGATTTTGTCATTAAATGTTATGCAGATTAGGATGTGCCAGGACAGGACATAGTTGTGTTTGGAGCTGAATTAAAGTTTTGAACAATCTTTGCTGGTTTTAATTAATGCAGTAGCAAAATGAGCCATTTTGTTCATATGCAAATTGCAAATGATTTCTTTTTTAAAAAAACTTAATTATGATACTAGAGATGTATTTGTTACAAGGTATATTGCAATTGTTAATGGCATTTTGAAGCAAAAAAAGTCAGTGACTGTGATATATGCTGTCAGTTGACTAATAATTAGTTTCCAATGAAACTTGAAATATACATATCTTTAATATTCATATACTGAATAATTAAATAGTTTTAAAACCTGTCCAAGTCTTTTGGAGAAAGAATATAGAAGATCTTGAAGTGCAAGAGAGATTTCTAGCTCTACTTCTTTTGTATGCTTTGGGACAAAAATAGCCTAAAACCAAGAAAACATCTTGGAGATAGGAGAGAAGTATGTCTTAAGTACAGATAAACCACATTGTTCTGCACCTTCCTTTCCAGGAAAGACAGCTGACTGTATTCCTTATCTCTAATCCAACCCAAGAAATGGCTGTTCTCTTAGGCAGAAATTGGGCAGTGTACAGAAAACTTGACAAAACAGGTTTTTGAGGAGGGGGAGATGGGGAAAAGCTGGAATGATTCCTTGTCTGCATGAAATGATGACATTTGTGTCCCTGCAGAGGACCTACTCCTTCTGGTGAGCACCAGCTTACCTAAACTATCCTATTGATTTTAAATCAATAGTAGTTTCAAGGTCAAAGGAGGTCCAGTCACTGCTCTCCAGGACTGGGATGTACATCCACTCAAGCCCAAAATCATTACTAATGTAAATCCAGGGAGCTGGGCTCATCAACCCTCTGTCACCTGCTCCCTGGCAAATGCAAAAGGGAAACAGCCCCAACAAGCAACAGAGGTCTTGCTAATGATTTTATTCCCCCTACCCCATAACACTGACAGTCTGCTTCGAAGGAAAAGAAAAAAAAAAAAGCACCCTTTTTTGGCATGGAAATTGCTTATCTCTAGAGTGCAAATCATAAATCATTCACAAAGATAGTAGTGACTCCAGCCTTTGAGTGTTACTTTGTTAACAGCACAAACTGGTACAAACTAAAAGGAAGAGAAATTAACATTTGAACCATATTGTTTCTGAAGGGCTGGGAGAGCCCTCGCGAGCCTTGGCTCTGCCTTTGTGATGTCACTCCTGGCCCGGGATGAGGTACTGGTGAACTCTGGTCCCCAGTTCAGTCTCAGAGCCTTGCCTGGAGGATGATACTATGCAATCCATCTGCTTTTCAAACAAAATTGGGAATGAGGAACATTCCTCTGACTCTCTCAGCACTTCTTTCAATTAGCATTTTTTTTCTTCTTTAGTGCAAATCCCTTGAGTTTAGCATCCCTGCATTCCACATTTTTGATTGCATAGGCATTTCTTTATTAAAAAGGGAATGGACTTTCTATGCTAGCCTTACACTAATTATCACTTGTTTTCCAGATAAATAAATATTTGATCAATCGTTTTAGTGGTCTGATTATAAATTGTTTTTCAGGTTTTACCTCAGAATACTAGAATATTACTTAATAGTAATTTCTAAGGGACATTGCCAACTTGAAAATGGGTAATTTTTAATACATTAAAAGCACTGTACATAAAACATCAAATCATAAAGCCTCATTCAAAAATTTGCATTTTAATTACTCTATTAAGAAAAAAAAGTTCTGTGGTGGTTTTGTAGGTTTTTTCCTTTAATTTCCCTATGCTGAGGAATGAGTCCCAGAGAAGTAGAGGAAAGTGGAACTAAGTTGATGTAACAGAAAGAGTATATCGAGCCATCCAAAACTCAAGGAAACAAAACTTCAAAAAATAGAGCCAAATACATTTTTCCTCCTAATTCCCTTGAGTTGCAATAACTTTACTTACATTTTAATAAGATTTATATAAGATCAATCTAATTTTTAAGTTGACATGCCTTAAAATCTATGCATATGGCGAAAGAGAGAGAGAAAATCTAAAGTTTTCATCATGGCACGGAGACAGCATTTAGGTTTTGATCCTTCTGCCAATGAAATCAGTTGCAAAACTGCTGCCAGATTCCCACGAGGGAATCAATTTCTTTAGAAGTAACAGCAGCAACAAGGCTCGTCACAATCTGCATCCACCACAACACCCCTCCCTGCCAGACCACCAAACTTCCCCGAAGATGCGGCTCCTGGGGTGGGGTTTTGGGGGCAGGGGTGGCGAGTTTCTGTCTCTTTGTGCTCTTTTCCCTTCACAGTATTCTGTTCCTGACTGAGACAGCCTGGCCTTTCACAGGCATTGATCCCCCATCTTGAGGCCAGCCAAGGTGGACACCTTTGCTTCTGAAACGATGCCCTGCCGCAGGCACCAGAGGTGAATTCAATTTCCAGCTTCAAGCATATACGACAGCAGAACTCCTCCACAATTAGGATGATGGTTGTTATTATTCTACTTTTATTAAGCAAGCTCCAGCCTCTGCTTTCCAGTCTTTGCTTTTACTTACAGTAATCAATTTTTCAGTATAACTGGCTGTAATTGTTAGCCAGATATTGAGCCTTCATGGTGCTTAGACAGAGCATGTTACTGCGAAGCATCTTCCCCATACTTTTCAGACAGATGGGTAATAATACTATACATTAATACCTCCACACTGGTTTATGTGTGTTTGACCACAGCGCTGGCATAATTATTTTTCCTCAGTAAAAGCTATTAGAGATCTATTTGGTAGGTTTTACGATCAATAGCTCCTGTGATATTTGTGTAGCAGGCCCAGAATAATCAATTGAAGGTCATATAAAGTAAATTACCATCCTCCTATAATGATTCTTTTTTCTAGATGAGAATGGGTTTTATTATTTCATCAGGAGAGCCCTCTCAATGTGTGCTTTGTTGTTTTTTTTTTCTTTCTTGAGAGAGAAATAAATGTTGTGGGTGTATTTTGAAATGTGGTATTAATGTCTATTATCTAAATTTATATTACTAGATTATTGAATTAGTGGATGCCAACATGTGGAATAATTTTATATGCTTGGTGAAACGATAAATAGCCAGTTGTGAGGGTATCCTGGCCAGTATGTTGTTGCAGGTGACTTAACTACAGCCATTTCTCAGTAGATTTAACACTGGTCAGGAACTGCTCTGAATACAGGGGGTCACTGGTTGGTCACAAAGCCACAGTCCTGAGTCCTGGAGGGGCAATTTCCCTCCCCGTGCTGCTCTGCTGAAGCATTTTCTCTGTTTCTCCCCAAACGTCTCCAATGCCCATAAAAACACAGCCCAGCCACAGGTCTTCTCTCAGTCCTGCACCTCCTTATTTCATTTGCAAAGCGCTGGAAGTGGGGAGGGAAATTTAGCACTGTGGGAGATCCCTGAGAGCTCCCATCTCCTTCCTCACTGACCAGAAGGAGACGCCTGTGGATACTCTTGACCTTGGCCTCCCAGCAAGGCTAAGGCTGTTTTGGAGATGGAAACACAATTGCACAAACAGACTTTTCCTTTCTAATGGACTATGTGTGTGGTCACAGTCATTTGGATGAATTTTGATTTCCAACAGACTCCCATCACACATGAGATAAGCTGGAGTTCATAAATGTAGCATTCATACAGTTTATCCTCTTACTTAGCACTAAAAGGTAGCTATGAGACTCTTTGTCCGCTCTTGTCTGAAAATCTTTGCAGTCCTAAATTTAGTTCCTGGAAGGCTGCTGCCTTCCCCATGAACCAAACTAGTTCTAATATTTTTAGGAAGGCACCAACTTCATTGAAATAGAGCTACCTACCCTCATGTGACCCCCATCACCACCATTTTTGGGTAACTCATTGAGATTAATTAAATCACTTATCTTCAAAAAAAACCCCAAACCCATGAAGTAGCATTGCATGAATGCTCCAAAGAGGTGAAAGAAGGTTGTTTAAATGAACAATTTCCACTGAGGAATGTTGTTTCATGAAAAATATTTATTAAAAAAGGCAATAATGAACAATTAGGGCCGGGGAAACTGAGGCACAAGGGAATTAAACTAAATTTCTTGATTTTATATGGAATAATTCGTGGTTGAAACAGTCACTGAACAAAAACTTTTACAGCCTCCAGCTGGGTATTTCATTCACTGGACCAGCCCTCCTTTCCAGGAAAAGGAAGTCACATTTCAAAGTAATTACAGTGAAAAGACCCCAAGTCCCTCACTGTTGCAAAAGGCTGCCCAGAAGCTATTTAACATGAATCATTTTAATCTCTTTTTTTTTTTTTTTTTCTTGGCTGGAAATGATTGGTGAATGTTAACACAGAAACAACCCAAACCGGACATTTAGAGAAGATAAAGTGAAACAGTTGAGAAAAGGACAGAGCTCAAGGAATAGATGCCAGCCTGAGCAGGTTTGAATATCCACTCATCTGCTCTACTTGCCACCATGCTCTTGCAGGATGAAACAGTTCATGCAATCTGGGTTCCTTCTCCTCACACAACATCAAGAGATCCCACAACCTCTGTCCTTTGATACTGAATTCTCCTACCCAGGTGACTGTTTCAGCAGGGCTTTGCAAGGTTATGATGATGGGAAAAAAGGGACATTTTTTCCCAGTGATGCAAATTAATAGTTATCCTTTTTGGCTGAAGCATAAAGACCTCCTGAGACTTATTTTTCTACAGGCTGAGGGTGGGTGCTGCTGTGTGTGGCATCTGGGCAGTGAGGTGCATTGCTTTGCAGTAAGAGGGTATTTGTGCTGAGCCACAGCTGTGGTCAAAATGGCTGAGGGAACTTTGCAGAGAGGAGGATTGCTCAGCTGGATGCCACTGTAAGAAAGTAATAAGGCAAAAGGGTGGAAATACAGTGTCTGTTCCTCAGCCAGGAAGAAACAAGCGGGCCAGTCTCACACCTACCTGTAAGACTTAATGGAACAGGGGTTAAGACAAGGGATGGGAAGATTGTAACTCCTTGTCCTGCTGCAGATGTTATCACTGACCACGACATCACTCAGTGCCTCAGTTTCCCCAGATGTAGAAGGAGTATAAAAACAGCCTGGAGAAAGAAAAGCCTTAATGCCTTCAAGGACTGCAGTGTCAGCATCCATGTGGCTCCATTTGGAAACAGGGCGTTTCAGAAAGAACAATGGAAATCCAGAGCAGCTGAGCTCCAGGGTCCTACAGTTGCACAGCAAAACTCATTACAATATCCCTGTATTTATTTCCAGCTGCATGGCCAAGTGGACCCAAGGGCAACCTAACAGAGAGGAAAAAGGCCTAACATAACATCAAAGCGGCTCAAAACCCAGGTGGATTGCCATTTCACCAGTGCTGTGTGACATCACTTTCCACATGACATCAGTCAATGACCCTCTTCCCCTCCACCCCCGCCTCCAATTTCTTTTTAAAAAGATGATGAAGCTGCTTGAAGTTCAGCAGAAGTTTGGGGGGGGGTGAAGAAAAACACACTCTGTATCCCCTCAGCTGAATATAACCCAATGTGCTACACAAACAGTATTAACCAAAACAAAGCTAGCAGGAAACGTTTGCACACAGCATCTGTTATGATCACATAACCACCAGACAGATGTTTAATCCCAACTGCTAACATAAGATCATTTGTATGTTTGAAGAGGGAGAGATCCCATTTGGGTTCTTTCCCTTTTATTTATTTCTTTCCTAAAGAGGAAAAAAAATAATAAAGAGAGGGTGATTTTCTCAGCTGTGGGAAGCAATTTTGTTTTGTTACTGTTCTCTTTCTCCCCACTTTCACCATCAGCTGCAGAAAGGGAAGGAGATGTTGCAGCCTCTTGAAAAGAAGGGAGCCTCAAAATTGTGTGGCCTGGTAGCAGAGCTCCACACGATCCTTTTCCGTCTTAAGGGACCAGAGCTGGGTTTCTCAGAGGGCTCATTAAATAATTCTGGTCCAATGAGGCAAAAAGGGAGGCCACACATGAAACAAGTATGGTGGTCTCAGCCAAGTTCCCGGGGAGCCGCGCCGTGGTTTCCAAGCACCACCCCGGATTCCCTCCGCCCCTGGAAATTTCATCTACAAAAGTGAAAACAAACTCATTAGCTCTACGTAGCTCTGCAAGGGTCACAAAAAGATGTCAGCGTTTTGTGTGGCCTTGTTTTTTCCATTTAGCAAACAGCCAGACACCTACAAAGGGAAAAGAAGGTCTGAGCTCTTCAGCTGTGCTGAGGGATTATTTTACTTTTAATGATACCGGGACGATTCAATGGAGATTTATGCAGATAGGAGAGATTATTAATAACACATTGCACTTCTATAGCACCTTCCATTCAGGGTTTCTCAAAGAACTTTCCAATCTGGAATGAATTGGTCTTTACACGCCCCCGGTGAGTGGAGTAACTGTCATTAGATTAGGAGGTAACTACTGCTGTAATGAAAAATCAACCAGGGTATAAAATGTAAGTGGGAAACCAGGAAGTGCTGGTCTCAGGACCTTGCTCTTCCACAGATCACATATGACCATAGGGAAACCACTGAATTTCTCATTGTTTTAGTCCCCAGACAGCAAAAATGTTTTTATCCACAATCAGGGATCATGGTTTTGTTTTGTTTTTTTTTTCCTCATGGGTGTGTGGGTGATACAACATGGCCATTTTATTAGATAGCACTTATATAAGGAAATTGAGGCACAAATGTGAATGATGAACTATCTCTATTTCCAGTCACTACTGAATCAGGAAAGAGAAACTTCAATTCTGACTCTTGGCCCTTTTTTTGGGCAAAAAACTCTCTTTCTCCCACCTTGCAAATGTAGAAGACCTGTGAATGTTAAAAAGGAAAGTGAATCTCTTCCAGCACCTTAATATTCTCCTGCTGTCACTGGTTATCAGCTATAGGATTAAAAGAGAAAATAAAAACCAAAGTTTCCCAAGGCTGGAAAATAATAGATTTACTGTGCATTACTAAGGTAAATAGTATAAGGCCGGAGAAGTAGTAGATACTTGCATGCTGAATGAAAAAAAAAAATGAGGGGAAAAGAAAAATGAAAAGAGCATATCCAGCTAAAATAAGAAGGGGTTAACAATTTTCAGGCCTTTGTGCTGTGTGTGTGTTCGCACTGTGCACAGCAGAAATGCATTCACCTATGACATCCTTTGGCAAAAAAAAAAGGAAAAAAAGAGAGAGAGAAAAAAAAAAAAAGCTACATCCCACAGTGAGGACAGTTGTCCCTACAGATTAGGAATATCCATCTTAATGTGCAACTTCCCCTGCACGGGTCAAAATTGCCAAAAGCTTTAATGGGAGAAAATGCTCTGTTGACTGATTCATTTCCACGTTTTGTTCCTGCTGCTAGACGGGATATCCTGTAAGGTGGCGAAAAGGGAGGGAAAGCCGGCACTATATCAGTTTATATGATTGACCATTATTATTATTATTGTTGTTGAGAATTTTTTTTTACTCTGTTTTAAAGTTTGGTGTTCCATTTGTCTACTGCAATTCTCGTAATTATTATTTTTATTTTTTTCTTTGAGAGGTAACAAATCATATCTTCGGGCTTGAACAGAGACACCCCAGCTTTGGCAGACAATAATAGTGATATATTAAGAAACTCTGTCTTGGATCTTTTTGCAATCTTCTTCCTGCTTTTCCCATAGATATTTTATAGTCTCAACAGTGCCTTCAGATACTCAGGTAGCTGCATGCTCCATGGTAGGGCAGCTGCTGTCCAAGTGCTTTACACACTCCTCCTGTGCCGGGTCACAGGGACAGAAGGGATACATCCAGGAATCACAATAATGAGGAGAAAAGTCCAAGCAGGCTCTAGTCCACAGAGCAGCACAGCTGTGCTAGCTCAGTACCCACCTGGGAGATCATTCCCCTTCCAGCACCTGCTGGGGCATGGCTGGGGCAGCTCAGGGAGGGGCTCTGGTCCTTCACGGCGTGCTTGCAGCTCTTCCTGCAGGACCGCAGGTCCCAGCCCCAGCCAGAGTCAGACAAAGCTGTTACAGTACATGGGATTTTGCACAGTGGAGAGGCTGCTGTGCCATGGAGGCTGTCTCACAAGCACTCTTCCTCCACTGCTCCTGGTTACTAGGTTGTCACTGTCCTGTGGATAACTCTGTTGTGCTCAAATATACATAAACTCCAGTTTATGATCTTGCCAGTTGCATACATAGAGGTCAAAGGGACACTCTGGGTCACACATCCTGAGCATCCCAATGTGTGATTTACACTTCAGAATGTTTTCTGTTCCTACTGAGGCCTGAGTAGGATCCTGCTGTTACCAGTCAGATAGGACTAATCACCACTGAATGCTGTCAACTAGTGGAAGGTCTGGAAGAGACTAATAGCTCATTTAATGCAGTAATCTGATTCTGAAAGCAAATTGTTCTACATACTCTGACCTAAGGATCGAAAAAAAAAAATTACTTTAGTAAATAGGTATGGCTGTGCCATGAGATGAAATAAATAATGTTGGGTGAAAAGCAATACAAGCTTATGAGAAAGCACTGGAAGAAGACCTTTTCTAGAGAAAGTGTCTTCAAACACATACAAGACAGCTCCAAAGAGGAAAGAACTTGGGAGGATGATACCATAGTGCATTGCTGTAGATTAAATTTACACCAGAAAGGAATTCTTACAGTAAGGACAGTAAAGAAACAGAATAAATTTCCTGGACAGATAGTAGAGTCTCCATCGATGGAGGTCTTTAAGAATGGATTGGACGAGAATGTGTAAGGAATTATATAAATGCACTTGATTGTTCTTTAGGCAGAGGGATGTACAAGATGACCTCTGGAGGTCCTTCCCCACCTTATTTTCCATGATTTCTCTGGGCAATCAGACAAATGATTGCTTGTTGAGCTCAATAATCGTGTAGGAAGCATAATGTAATTGAAATATAATTGTACAGAGAAGACAAGTGAAATGCATCTACTGCAGGCTCATTCCCCCTCACTGACTGCCCTCAAAAAAAAAAATCCCCAAAAGATAGGCCAGCCTTGTAGCTAAGCAATCCTGCCAGCAGAGAGCTGATTACAGAGTACATATGACCATTTGTTTGAAAAATGCAATCTCAATTCCATGGGAAGTCAGGATGTTTGTTTTTATTCTAAAATGGGATGAAAAGTTGAAATATGAAGGAAAAAAAAGTCTTTGAGGAAGAAAATGTAGCCAGGATACGAATGTTTTTGACATTTTCAATCAAAACTAAACTCTTTGCCTGGAAATGTCAAATAAGAAAACATAATGCTTCTTTTCAAAATGTCGACATTTCGGACATTTCAAAATGTCGACATTTTAGAGATTTTTCAACACTTCCAAAAGTAGAAATGTCAAAATGTCAGTTGAAAATAAAACATTTCCTTTTGAATTTTCCCATCAGAAAATTAGAAATTTTCATCCAGTTTTGACATTTTCCCATAAAAAGATGTAAGAAGGTTGATTTTTTCTTTCCTGGAAAACCTACATTTTGCTGAGAAAATATTTCTGTTGAGGAATTTCAGCCAGCTTTGAAAAATAGTGGAGCTGACTTAGAGTCCTCTTCAGCTGACTGCAGACATTGCAGCTTACTGCAAATAGGATTGTGAAATGTTTATTCCTGTGAGTGGGGACATTTCCATGCGAGCCATTGCTTTGAAAAGGAAAAAATAAAACCCCTCAGTTATTCCTTTTCTCCCCTTGTGACCTGATCCCATCAGTGATGCAATACTGGAAATGCGCCATAAATACTCAGAGCTGGTTTGCAGACCTGGAATAAAAGGCCTTTCCAGGAAGTTATTATCAATGACTCTAAGGAAAGGGGTCAGATCCTCGCTTGGCTCTGGAGAGCCCTGCCAGGCAACAGTAGGCAGGTGAGGGATGTCCCTTTCTGTCCTCTGGAATTTCCATCCCACGGTGGCTGCTGAACTCCAAGGAGCTCAGCCTCATGAGGCAGAGCTCTCTGGAAGTGGTACCTGCAGGACTCGGAGGGCAGAGCGTGGAACAAAGCAGCGGCTAAAGCACAGACGTGGAGCCTGCAGTGTCCTTCAAGCACTAATTAAAAAACCTTCAAAAATATCTTGCTCTCACCCCGTTGCTCACACCCTTCCCCTCCCCCACCAACGCCAAAGTATCTCATTGTGTAAACTTGCTTGCTGAAGAGAAGTTAACTTGGCACTCGTCTTAAGTATTGACTATCTGTCTTCAGGGTGAGGGCTGTAAATTCTCTCTCCTAAGATCCAAGTCGATTTGTTATCAAATCAGGCATTGAGAAGCTGATTCATTGCTATTCAGCGCTATGCTGATTTATATGCAGAATGTAAAACAGATGCCTTATGTGATACATATTTATGGTGAGTGCTGTTCTAGGAAGATTTATTACGGATTCCTTTGTCGGGGTGTGCATGAGCAGAGCCATGATGACTTGTATTTCCTCTCAGCTGCCAATGCCAAACTCATTAAAAAGAGGTGTGACTATTAATATACATTGTAATACTGACAGGCTCTAATTTATAACACCCTGGCTGGCTGGAGTATTCTCCTGACTTGAGAGGTGTTTTCTGCATTTCTTCCTCTGCAGTTAAACGGTACAAATAGAGGGGTGAGTGCCTGTGTGCATGCGTGTGTTCCTCTTCCCTGCCTCACTCCCCATTTCTCCCATCCCCTCTTTGTTTTCTTGGTCATTGAGATAAAGCTTCATTCAGCTGGAAACAGCTAAATGCATGGCAGTCACTTTTTCCAGGTCAAATACACTGGGGGTTTATAACAGTGTGGAATGGCTCTTTAATGGCCCTGTAAACACATGTTAACAGTCTTATATCCAGCTCTGGCACAGTATCTCTGTAGGCTGAATAAGCAATGAAGAAGTTGGAGAAGGGCACATCAGGCATTCTTGGCAGTGACCATGGCTGACAAGAGGTAGCAAAGCTAAGGAACATATGTTGTCCTATACATGGAAATCGGAAATCGTCTGCCCAAAGGGTGGAAAAAAAGAAGGAAAAGACACATGGCTAATAACAGGGATCTGCAGCAGATGGAGGTAGTTAATCAGGTGAAGGATGTAGGCAAAGGGAATGCTGTCTACCTAGAGAACAATGCATAGAGGGGAAAAAACTGGGAATATGGCTGAGAAGCAGGAAGTTATAAGACGGGTGTTTTTAAACCATGAAAACTCTGGCATCAAATTCCAGCCATGAAACAATGGGCAACAGAGTAAATAAAAACGCCTCTCTCCTGATCTAATTGATTAGATGGACAGGAGGACTGTCCATGGTGTAATTTTTCACCAAACATATATATCAGAAAGGAGTTTCTGAGAAAGGGTTGCCAAAAAGATTTACAGTGGTTAATCATCTCTTGCAACAGTATTATCTTGATTATCCATGCCATGGGAATATGAGTGGCTATTCTGAGGCATTATTTTCAGGAATTCTTTCATTACATGGTAACACATAAGCTATACTGAAACGTCATGGCAAGGAACAAAGACATTTGCCCTTTGCATTTCTATTTGGGAGAAATGGGCATTTGAAGAATCTTGGTAGTTAGTTTTAGGTTTTATTAGGCTATTTGTGGAACTGGTGGACTGCAGGATGGGTGTATTCGTCTCATTTGCTCCTTTCTGTAGCTGATTCCAGGCTGGATTCTCATAAAACCAGCCAACTAAACAAATAAACAAAAAGTATAAAACCCCTCCCTACTTTCCCATACACTAAATGTCTCTCAGAAGACAGAAAAAAACCCAAACAAACAAATAAACCCAAATCTTCTGTCTTGATATGCTAAACCTGAACAGATTAAATATGACAAAAATGCTGTGTATGGGTTTGTTGCCATTTTAAAGGAGGAAAAACTAAATCAGGGAGGTGAAATGACCTGCCTGAGATCACAGACAATTAGTCTAATGATAGTGCTAAGAAAAGGAGCCAGACTTTTTATTCTTTAATCACCAGATAATCCCTTCTGGTTATATTTAACATGTGAAATGTATTGCTAGAAACACTCCTTTGGATGACTCATGACACACTAAGCAGACTTAAAAGCCTCGAACAAACTATAAAATCATCTGAAAAGACAAAGACCAGAAAAAAGAAAGGAAGAAGATAAGAGATTAACGAGGAGGAAGAAGTGATAACATCTAGGATTAATATGCTGTATATTCAACTGCAGTCCAAGGAGGGTTACTGGAATATTAACCCTACTTTGCACCACCCTAGGGGAGACGTGGGAGGAAATTATTGTGTAGATTCCACAGGTTACTCGTGAGCTCCTCTGAATAACTAACACAGACCTGAGGCTGTGGGAAATGCAACAACATGAGCTGCAGGTCACCTAATATTGTGGGCCAGAAGTTGCTTTATCTGCCTCCGTTAGCAGGGAGTGTGGATCAAGGCTTTGTATGGATCCATTGCTCTCCAGGACTCTACATGTTAGGCTGCAGCTGAACTGGCTGGTGGCATTTAGCTCCATCCCCTGTGTCGAGCTCTGTGAAGTGGCAGATGTAATGTCACACTGAAGCACCCATGGGAGAAAACACCTCTGGAATGAAATATGTGTGAAAAAGTCCACACCTTCCCTTTGGCTCTAGTGCCAGCATTTTGAGAGTCCATCCCAACCTTGAAGCTAGTCAGGTAGTTTTGTGAGACAGAGCAGTTGAAAGACAGCTGGACAAAGATGGAAGAACTCTGATTGAGGCTGGGGTATTTCTCTTGTCTTACAGAGAACATAAGTCTTATGTACGCTATATGTTTTTTAAAGATGATATTTTAAATTGATTTGATTACCATAGAGCTGACACATACTGCACAAAAAGAACAACAGGCGGGGAAATTCATTTATAATAGCCAGTAAATGAATTTTCCCAGTGCTTGTTTTTTTTGCACAGTATGTGTCAGCTGTATTGTAATCAAATCAATTTAATATACCTTCTTTGAAAAATATAGCAGTATTTATTACTAGCTCATACCTTTTTGATCTGAAGTATATATATGTATATGTGTGTGTATATATTTATACATACGCATATAAAATATGAGTTTTTTTAAAATATAGTTGTATTTGTTGCTGTCCTACCTTTGGATCTGGACTCTGTATGTGTGTGTATACATATATACGGAATAGGTTTTTTATGTGTGTAAAAAGATAAGGGAAGCTGAAAGATTCATGTAGTGTTGATGGCACCCAGCAAGCCTTGAATCCAGGCAGAAATTCCTGAGGAAAAATTACTCCATCAAGTCTTCCATGCCATACCAGCAGGACTTAGACAAATGCATAACAAATACTGGGTATCAAAGCTGAGCAGAAGGAAAACCTCACACTTCTCCTCACATCTTATGGCACTGAGGCAGGTGGATTTTGTAGGGCTTCAATTCAGCTCCAGTTGCCTCCAAATATCAGAACCACAATGACAGAGGAAGGAGCTGACACTCTGCATATGGCCTCGTGTTTACCGCAGCCTTTCCTGCAAGCATGTTTTCAATCTGGACAGCGGAGCAGCACGGTAGCACAGTCCAGCTGGTAGCAGCAGGACTGAACTTCACAAAGCAGGAAAGTTTGGTGTTATCCTAAGAGCTGGAGGAGGCTTTTTTTCATCTGTTCCATCTCCTGCTGCATGAGGACAGTCAGGGGCAGCTTTGCCCACTCAGGTTTTGCTCACCAAGGACAGAAGATGTGATCCCTTTCTCCCAGTGTGAAGGGACAGGGACATTTCACCCAGCAGCTAAAGACCACAGGGTTTGGTACATATATGCATCCTTCCACAAGCTTTTTCTAGGTGCTGAAAGACTGGCTGACAGCAACAGAACTAAAAATTCAGACGACAGCTTCAGATGAAAATCTTTCTTTTGCTTTCTTAAGCCTCACTTCCTCGGAAAGAGCATCTATGCGGCCATAATCTTTTTGATGTTTTCATTGTTGTTCTTCTATTTTAAACCTTTCCAATCATATCTGAAACCTCTGTCTGCCTTCAGTTGTATCTGCCAGAGGGTAGTAGTGGCCTCCAAGCTATTCCATTGCCACAACCATTGGGAGGATAAACCACCAGGCAGAGGAAAGAAGTCCTGCTAATGGAGGAGATGGTTGAGAGCACAACCTCTATTAGACATCCGAGAATCAGGGCAGAGGAATGTCCCGGAGGCAAGGCTTCATTAGGTCCTGCTGCTAGAGGAATGACTGGCTTTTCCGTCCTGCCCCCTGGGGTATAGGTTACGCCTCTCACAAAGATAATTGCAAAAGGATGCAGCCAATGATAAATAAAAATGGTGCTACATTTTGGGGAGGGCAAAGCCCTTTACCGCCTGAGGAATTCTTCCTAGTGGCTTCACTGAGCTTTAGTCAGACCTGCAGAGCAAAGGGCTGCACATCTGGGTGGAGTTCAATGGGAAATATCTTTCTCAGCCCATGAAAATGTTAACAATTCCGGTGTTTTCCTGTTCTGGGCTGGGACGAATCATGAGGCTTTTAGAGGTTTTTTAATGAGCAAACAGGGAAGGAGAGATGACAGTTGAGGTGAGGGAGTTGCCAGGGGTCAAGACACCCACCCAAAAGCCAGGTGCCTTCATGGAAGACTTTTGCCTGACTCATTCTGCCAAAGGTTTGCTTTTTGGCTCTTGGGTGGTTTGTAATTTCAGGGTGGTTCTGTCATTTACTGTCTGAAATGCATTTGATCTTTGTCTCATTCCAGAGGTGATGCAGTCCCAAGGAAACACACTGCCCATCATCCATTTGCAGCAGAAATATGGGTGGACTAGACTGACATGCAGGATGGCTCCTTGTGCCCCTGAGCCCTTTACCATCTGAATATCCACACCTGAATGGTTACAGTCAGAAACCATTTGCTGTGTGGGGGCTGAGGGTCTCATCACAGCCTGGTCTGTGCGTGGTGACTTGAGCCTTTTTCCCTTTTATTGATATTTTGCTTTTTTTCTTAGTTTATGGGCTTTATCTCATTTATTCACAGTGTTTTATTTTTATTTGGTTCTTTTTTTTTACCTATGCGTTCCTGAGAAATTTATTGAAATAACTCATTCATGCATTAAAAAAAGAGGTACCACAAATCTTTCAACTCTTTGCAATGACCAGGAATTGTTGCAGAAACAGGTACCTCCAGGCACTACACTTAGAGTAAAGCAGCTTTTTTAGGGATCGATCAGGCAGTTCCTGCTGGATTTTCCTTGCCACCACTAGGGGGGAGACTGGATTTTCTTCCATAAATTGCCTAGTTGAAGGAAAAAAAAAAACCCTATCACATCACTGCAATGTTGAAGGCACTTCAAAACGACTCAGATGTTTAACTATTGTGCTAGTGATCATACATTCACATTGGGCTGCAGGNAAAAAAAAAAAAAAAGCAGGAGTCTTGCAGCTGAAATGCTATAAAGTGCTGAATTTTCCTGTAGAGCTAAACACTCTTCAGTGACAAATTTCAAAGGCCATATGTATGGTATTTTCATGAAAAGCAGAAGACCCTAAATTTCTTTGTTTAAGTGGAAGAAATTTCCCTCCCTGAACAGGAGGCTTCTGTAGTTCACCTCATTTATTGTGAGGCTACACATTTTATTTTCTTTTTTAGTGACACAGTGAGATCTAGAATACAGAAATAAGGGCAACAGAAATTGAAGAAAAAGTGTATTTGCTGCAACACCATCAGGAGGATTTTCAAAAAAATACCACTTCCATTTTTGATTATTTCTAGGGATTACTTTGAGCATACTGTGTAATGGTAACAAGAAGAAATAGAAAGGGAGGGAAGGGTTTTTTTGTAGGGTTATTTTTTTCTCCAGTACAATCAAAGGTGAGACACACTACAGTGGCCTTTCTGCTGTCAAATTAAAGCCTTAGAATAAATAAGATGGAAAAGTTTCCATATGTTGTATGATGCCACCTTCTGAGCTGTGTTGTAACACTTGAGTAGTAAAGTTTTGAATATTACATTATTTTCATGAGGCTGGAGGCACTGAATTTCTTTTAATCTACATTTTGCATTTTGAACCCTTGGAAATCATCTTCCCATTTTTTTCTGTGGATTTATAAGGTTTAGAGATGTATTTTTTTTAATAAATGGAAGCCAATTTCCCATATAATCACATGATTCCAGGAGCTGGGACTTCAGGAGTTATTTTAGGGATTGGCAGCACTGGATTATTTAGATATTAAGTTTACTATGAAAGAAGCTGGAAGAAATCTGTATCTGGGAAGACTCACTGAATATTCATATAAATTACTCCAGTGAATCTCATTTTCTACTACTGCCTTCTTTTTCCTGGCTGTTCAGACCAGCAAAGTTTTGCTGTTGGTGTTTATGTAAAGTTCACTCTTGTCCCAGTATTTGCCTTCCCACTCAGGAACAGTTTTTTTGCATTCGAGCCTATTCTCTGGAAAATTGTGTTATATCCTCCTGACAAAGGTCATTCATTTGGGAAATGAAAATGATTCAGTGTGGGCACATCACATGCACATTGGTTGTCTGTGAGAAAGGGTTGCAAGCTCTACTCTTGGATTTCCTTATAGTCAGTTTGCATCAAGGGTGACTGACTTTATATATTTTTTTTCATACAAATAAGCCCAGTCAACATTATTTACATCAGGTGGTACGAAAGTTCTTAATTTTCAAACTCATGATGTATCACAGCATCTCCAAAACACAACCAAAGCACTGGGATCCAGTTGCCACTGTCTGATTAGGCTTTACCTGGCACTTGGGAACACAACATAACTAGAGAAGCAAAGACACATGCAAAAGCCACATCTTTTTACCAGCAGAACTGTTGCTTGATGAGCATCACTATTTCCCGTCAGCTCCAACAATGCCGGAGAAATGCAAGCCTGGTGTTACCTTTAGCCTGCTAAATATGGTTTGCTTAAGTCAGCTTATTCCAGGTCCTTTTGCTTTGCCTGACAGCTGCCTGGGAGGAGGCCACTGACTTTCCCAAAGCGTGCAGCCATCCGTTCGTCCGGCGCGGGGGCTGCACGGGGAAGCCTCTGGAGATCAATTCCTCCCCGCGCAGGGTGATTAGCCATGGAGCCCCGCTGCATCACTTGTCTTAAAAAGCAGGACTTTGTTGATCAGTGACGGGCTGAGGTTGGCCTTAATTAACCAGCAAGGTTTCTGTCCTCTGGGCCTTGTGAAGACGTAACCAAAAAAGGCAACTCCTTCTATTCCCCCGCTTCCTGAAGATGACAGGACAGGCTTGACATCCTAATCCTTCAGGCTTGTCTTAGTCACTGAAAGGCTCGAGGGGTGTCAAAGCAACCAGCTGATTGCAATCTTCATGCCAAACCCAACATCTTCATTCCGAGGAGCAGCTCTCACATTAAATTTCCACATGTGTGTCCACCCCTCCGCTGCCCTCCATTCCCTCCCTCCCCACTTTCCCTTCAATTTGTTGTTTAAGAGATTTCTTTACTGGAAAAAAAACACAACTTAAAAAAAAAAAGAAAAAATTAAAAAAAGAAAAATACTAATAAGAAAAATAAAAGCCAGCAACATGCACACACACACAAAAAAATCCCTTCTAACCCTTCAGGCAATAACTGCAGTACAAGGCCAGTTGGGACACAGTCAAATTAGAGAGTTATTATTACCTAGGGGACATTAGAAATCAAGTTTGTTATTGGCAGTTCCTGTTTCTGTAAAGACTTGTTAATAGCTGAAATTTTAAAGGGTGTTGTTCAATTGGCAAAGTGCTATTTTTCTAAGCAGCCACCATGTTCTCACCTGCTGCCGCTGCTCCTGAGGGCTGCAAATGTTTGGAGGAGGTGGAGGTTGTGGATCTCCTGCTGAGGGGAGCCCTGGGCCCCGAGAGAGGAGCTGCTGCCCCTGCCCAGGCAGGTGGGATGGAAGCCCTCTCCTGTGGTTCCAGAAGCTTGTTTGGATGGGCTCTATTTAGTCTGGCATGCTCACAAAATTTTAGGGAAGGCAAAAAGGTCTTTGAGACTGTTTTTAATGCTGAGGTGGAAGGAGAAAGGAGGCCTGGGTTCATGGTCCCTAAAGGGAAACATTTTTCAGTTGCTTGCAAGTTCCTCAGTCAAGATGACTCAATAAATCAGATTTTTCACTTGGGGCCAAATCCTACCCTTATGAACATCAATGATGCTGGCTTAGGGGAATCTCTGTAAATCTCTGCTAATTTTCATTTTGGAGTGTTGTGGTTTCACACAGTGATGTGACAGAAGCAGACTTCATTTTGGCAGAAAGCTGTCCCCACTGTAATTTCTGTAACCTATGCAGTCTCTGTGCAGTTTACAGATGCTTTATGTCAGGGTGACTTTTTCATTGTCTAAAATTATTTAAAAAGAATAGGGGAAAAAAAAAAGAAATCAGGCAAAAAAAAATATGGAAAATACTTTGGTTTTAACTGCATATCTAGAACTTTTATTCTTGATTACTTAATTAGGATTTTTGGAGGAATCTTAATGTGAATGTGGAGGTGAACATATGCTTCTGTCCTGTGTATGCCTGTTCAATGCACAGGAAAATAAATGCCATCTGAAACTTCTTGCACAAGTCACAACAGCCATTGTGCATAAGATGAGAAAAACATTCTGGGTCCATAATTTACCTTTATATATGTATGTGTGTGCACACATGCATATTTACAAGTGTGCATGTATATATTTATATATACAATTATTGTTTACAGTATGACTGGTTGCACCTGTCCAGCTGCCTATAAATTTATTATAGGCAATTATGTATGCAATTGAATTCTAAAATGCCCTATAAATTGCGACCATCTGATATATATATAATAAATGAAAAGTGTGTAAGAACTGCATACACTTCAGATTTAAACACAAAATACCTCACTTTCCACCAGGATCAAAGGCAAGTGTTTAAAGAGGGCACAGAGGAAAGCTGAGCTGCACCCCAGATTATAAGTTCCTTTGGCCCAAAAGTTTACCTTTTCTTTTTTTTTTTAGGTTTTTTTGTGTGGTTTTTTTGTTGTTTTTTCTTTTTTTAAGGAAAGATGGACAGCTTGCTGGGAGGAAGCCCTGCCTGTCAGAGCTCCTGTTGGAGCTTGTCACAGCATCTCTGGGGTGGGACTTTGAACTCTTTACCCTTACTCAGTCCTCAGTTTCCCCATCCCTAAAATGGGCACAGGGGTAGCAGCTGAGCTCCCGAGGTGGCTATCTGGGGGCCCTGGAAGTGTGCCATGCCCCCCTTTTGTCACCCCTGCCAGGGAGGGGACGGGCTGGTGCAGTGGGGAGGCTGGCTGGACATGCTCCTGCTCCCCACCATGACCATCTCCATGAGGAGCACCAGCCACAACAATAAACACGAGCAGCTGCAGCAGCCGCGATAGAGGATGTCGCCAAAACCAGCAAGAATCCAACTTGCTCAGCCAGCTCTTGTTTTGTCAGCAGAAAGAGATGGGATGGGGAAAAGCCAGGCTGGAGCCGGGACTGCTGATCTGCGGGCTCAGGGGACGAGAGAGGATTGGAGAGGGGTCCCAGCCACGGACACTGGGGCAGCTTTGCATCTCTCTCCAGCCACAGCCTCCGGCTCCCCGTCCCTCCCTCCCTACACCCCCCGGCTCCAGCCCCTCTCCCCTTCGCCACTTTTGCTTTATTTACGAATATGTCGCCGGAATTCAAATGAGTTATCTATTCTGTGGCCGCCTCACTTTCCCACAGAGGGCCAGTGCCTGCCTGACGCAGGGTCCGGCCGAAACAGCGCGAGAAGAAAAGGAAAGAGCAAAAGAATTCTTTTCAGCTCTTTTTTATTCCTCTCCCCACCCCAGCCCCGGCCCCCACCTTATTTTATTTTGTGTGTGTGCGTGTGTGTCGGGCGCACTCTTCACTGGCCGTGCCCCCCTCGGTCCCCTCCTTCCCGCTTTCATCCCTTGGCCCTGCTTTAGCCCCCTTTATGTTACACGATAGCTCGAATGGAAGCCCAGGAGGGTCCTATAGGGAATGCATAGGATCCCTGGGAGAAAGAAAGCCCCCAACAAGCTATACACCAGATGTATAACGTTATATGGTCAAACTGGCAAACACAAAAGCAGAAAAACAAAAGACGTGAATTAGGGAGAAGCATTCAAAGGCGTGTTTTGAAAACAGCCCAGCCAAGAGGCTGGATTCCCCCTCCTGAGACTAAACGTTTGAAAGAAAAGGTGCTGAAGAAAGAAAGGGAAGCGGGGGAGCAGGACGGGGTGGGGGAAGAAACCCATTTTTTCTAATTAGCTGTAGCCTAACAGGCCCTGAATTCTGCAACTAGTTTTGGTTTTGTTTTGGTTTTTTTCCTCCCTCTTTTTTTTCTCCCTTGAAATCAAACATGGGGGAGATGAGATGCTGTCGCTTGTCAGGGTGAGGGGGGCTGGTCAGAGGGGTGTTGTGCCAAAACCTGTGCTGGACCTCTCCCTCATCAAGGCTGCAATTAGTCCTTGGGCCTCCCCTCCCTCAGTGTTTCCAGCAGGCTGTGCCTTCCTTTATATCAGCAGCCCTTTTCTAACTTCTTCCCCACCCACAGATCTGGAAACTGGGAAGATACTGGTCAGGGGCAATGAGAATGGAGGCCCCTGCCTTTTTTATTGGTTTTGTTTTGATATTTTTCCTTTTAATTAGCTTTCACTAGACATCCAGCACGCCTGACCTTGCTGAACAGCTCTGACCATTCGGACCATTTGTCCAGTCTGAAGCAAAAATTCATCCAAAGGAGAAAAAAAAAAAAAAAAAAAAAGAAAAAGAAAAAAAAAAAAAAAGCTNAAAAAAAAAAAAAGGAAAAGAATAAAAAAAGCATAGCTTGCAGTTGCAGAGATTGCAGAGTTCCAGAGGCAGGGTGAATGCTTCCTGCTTCCACCACTTGATGCCTCAGGGCCAGACCAGGCTCCGAGTGTCTGTGCTCTGTGCTTCTCTCCAAATCTATTTCTGCAAAGGAATCTTAGGAGAAACAAGGGCTGGGACTAGGTTGTGTCCCTTTTGCTATTGGCTTCAAAATTCGAGCAGCAGTATTTGCACCTTGGCAAAGAGGGCATGGAGGGCACCCAGGAGAAACCTCTATCTCATGGCAGTGACTGAGCATCACTAAGGGCCAGACTTCCCTGCCTTAGCTTCTCAACAGGGTGGGGTGGTAGCAGTCTTGCAATTCTACCAATGAAGGCTGCAAGACAGTTCCTATTTCTCTGCAAGTGTCAGCCCTCTCCCCTTCTCTTCCAGTGGCAAATGTAGAAGCGCTGTAAACTATTAATATACCCAATATATAACAAGGGCCTGGCAGAATTACCATGCTGAAAATGTATGTTCACAGTTGAACAATTCATATTTTAGCTCCTTCACCTGGTGATACATTTTTTTATATACTTGTGGCAATGGATAAAACAGATTCATTAGCTTTGATTAACCTTATTTAACTAGAGTTAAAAACCTGCTGCAGACAGCTCTGCTACCAATGCAGCCTTTAGGATGCTTTATCATGTTTAAGACCCAATTACTGTTGTACCAAATAAGAATAAACCATCACAATAAAATGTGGCACACACAACCCTGTTAAAGCTCATGGCAAATAATCATTAATTTATAACAGCAACTTCCCCATTTCTATAGTTTTATTGATGGCTACAGTTAATTCAAGTTGAAAACAATGTAACTTGACACTGATCAGACCAACTAGTTTTCTGGTTTTATTGACTTTTGCCTTTCCTTTTCTTTTTATTTTCTTTTTTTGCTTTGTGTTTGGAGTCTCAAATGGCTACTTCTTAATAAACCCTCATAAAAACCAGGCAGAGAACAGCAAGGCATAGATGAAAAGGCTTTGGGGGAGATTTTCAAAGGCACAAAAGGTGCCTAACTCGCATTGACTTTCAATTACTGATCCATTTTTATTACGAATTTTGAGGAATTAGGAGGGAAAGTTGAGTTTTATGCAGTTATTTGTTTGTGCCAGCCATGAACTAGCAGTTTTAAAGAAAAATGATGCTTTAAATCAGTAATTGCTTAGAAACTTTTTTTGTTCGTTCATCTGCAACCTATTTGCTTTTCTGCCTTTCAGAGAGCTCTTTGATCTTACTAAAATTCCAGAAGGAATACAGAACATAAATACACTTGTTACTGCAGCTTTTTCATTTTCGCCTCGGACCTGATCCTGCACTCCCTTTAAACAGATGATTAACTTCATAAGTGTTCGGTTGGGCTTACTCATCAGGGTAAAACTGCCTATCTGCTTAATTTCTTTTACAGGATCAAATTCTGTGCTAATTGAAAGAGCTTCCATGTGTTTATTTTACATTTCCTTGCATTTTGGCATAACTGGATCTGGAAAGCAGCTGCAGAATGCAACGTGTTAATTTTGGACAGGGTTTCACTGAAGTGGGAATAATAAACAGTGAGATGCTGCAGCTTTCAGGCAAAGCAGAGTAACAACAATTAAAAAAAA
>WAAG01036421.1:0-10551 GCA_013390105.1 Tichodroma muraria | reverse complement strand
TATTTCTTCATATTTAGGTGGAGCTTAAGTGTCTCCAATCATACATAACTTTGTTACTGATTTGGTGTAAAATTCCCTCCTCTCTTAAAGAGAGAAAATTTAATTCCTCCATTGTAATGTTTAGAGAATCCATTTTATATTCCAAAGCTATCTTTATAATATGAAAGAATATGAAAGCTAGATTAGTGAGGAAATTGAAACTAGGGAAGATGTATATACATACATGTTCAGACACTGTGATTTGATCAAAATAAGAGAAATTGAGTGATTGCCTAGAGTGGAATTAGCAGTCAGAACTTTTCATGCTTCAGTTCTGTGATTTGTCCCTATTTCTAATTCAAATTAAGAAGTAATGAATTATATAAAGTTTTTCATGATGCTCTTCCAACTAAGTTTATAAAAGTATCATGATTTCATCTTTTATCTACTGTGTGGTCATAAATATGTTCTGATGCCATTTGTGCAAAAATATTCAAAAGGTCTGTAGTTTGCATAATTCCCTTTAGCATTTTAAAGTTCCCTGCCTTCTCCCTTGTTTGCCAGTGTGTGCTGGCTTTGGCTGAAACAGGGCTAATTTTTTCACAGTAGCCAGTATGGGTCTGTGTTTTGGATTTATGCTGGAAATTATGTTGGTAACACAGGGAGGCTTTTCTTATTGCTGTGCAGTGCTTGCACAGAGTGAAGGCCTTTTCTGCTCCTCACCCCATCCTGCCAGTACAGAAACCAGAGTTGCACAAGGAGTTGGGAGGGGACACAGCCAGGACAGATGACCCCAGCTGACTCAGGGGATATTTCAGAGCGCATGGCATCATGCTCAGCATATAAAGCTGGGAGAATAAGAAAGAGGAGGAAATAGTGTTTGCCTTCCCCAGTGAATATCAGGTGTGAAGGAGTCCTGCTTTCCTGGGGAGAGATGAACACCCGTCTACCCATGGGAACTGGTGAACTCATTTCTTGTTTCAATTGGCTTGCACACCTTGCTTTCGTTTTAACTATTAAACGGTCTTCATCCCAACCTTTGAGTTTCCTCACTTTTACTCTTTGCATTCTTTCCCCCACCCCACCAGTGAAGAGTAATTAAACAGTTGCAGAGCATTTAGCTGCCACACAGGATTCAACCCGACCAAGAGAAGGGAAAGCACTTAATACCACTAATCTAAAATTATTTTAAAAACAACAGTTTTGAGATTGCAGGATTCTGTAAGACATATCAGAGTAAGATGAGACTGCACCTTACATTTCACCCTTAGTCTCATATCTCTGTATATTTTGTATTGAGAAATAGATATGAACCCATATTCATTTTAGGAATAAATAGACCATTTATAAAAAAGCCTGGTTGCATCTACATTTAGCAACTGTGTTGTGAAATCCCTGATAGTTATAAGAAGTTCTCACAGACAGCTGAGAATGAATCATAAGAGAAAGTCTGTAACATTCTCCTGCCTTTGAAGACTTTATATTCTCCACTGGAAATGCTTTTAGCCAACATAAACTGTCAACTTCTGATTTTAAATACAGCCATCCAGCTGAAAGTGCATTCAAAACATTGTTTAAAAAAATACTCCTTTTTGCTTTGTACTTTCTGTTTAAAAGGTGTGTTTAAAAGGTGTATCAAAGGAGAAAGCTTACAAAAGAGCCCTGTAAAGTGTGTTACACAGTAAGAGGCACATACCTGAAGGGAGTCAAGAAGAATCCTATAGGTGCTCTTGATCTACAATTTTAGTGAAGGGTCACGCTGGAAACGTTTATAGTTCTGACACCCTCTGGCTAGAGTCGTATGGTTGCTAGAGTTGCTGAACTGAGTAACCCAAGAAAACCAAGGCTGATTCAGCTCCAGCAGCAAGACTGGGCACATTTGCTCAATATGCACACAGACAATTGCATACACAGAACAAATGTGTATTTTATACACATATGTATCCCCCTGGCAAGCCACACAGATCAGCCCAGACAGAAAACACAACATTCATGCAAGTACAGACAGCATCAGTGGCTTATCTCGTTCCCCTCACAGGCTGAGCAGGGTGAAGATTCATTAGTGAGAAATATGTCTACGTACATCTCTGTAGATATTGTGTCTGTATCTGTATGATACACATCTCCCAGGAGCTCGCCTTACAGTCTGTGCTAATTAGAGCCCTTCTGTCCTCATTCTCCCAGCTGCTTGCACCCCAAGGCACACAGATACACACACATGTAAGCCTGCATTGGAGAGTACATCTGGCAGGACCTGTGGCCCTCTGGATTGGGGGGACCATGCTGGAGCAGGTTGCTGGCAGGACTTGTGACCCTGTGGGATACCCATGCTGTACCAGTCTGTTCCTGAAGGTCAGCACCCTGTGGAAGGGACCCAAACTGGAGCAGTTAATGAAGAGCAGGGCCTGTGGAAAGGACTCATGTCGTAGATCTCATGTTCTGATGATCTCCTATGGGATGAACCCCATGCTGGAGGAAGGAAAGAGTGTGAGGAGTCCTTCCTGAAGAGGAAGGAGTGACAGAGACTATATGTGATGAACTGGTTACAGCACCCGTTCCTCATCCCCCTGTGCTGCTGGGAAGTCAGTGCAGGTAGAGAAAATTGGGAGTGAAGTTTAGCCCAAGAAGAAGGGAGGGGTGAGAGAAGGTGTTTTTAAGACTTTTTTTTTTTATTTGCCATTATTCTACTTTGATTTGATTGGTAATAAATTAAATTAAATCCCCCAAGTCTGTATGCTCATGACAGTAATCACTGAGTGATCTATCCCTGTGCTTATCTTGACCTATGAGTCCGTTTCCAGTTGAGGAGGAGAGTGATAGAGCAGCTTTGGTAGGCACCTAGCAACCAGTCAGAGTCAACACACAACACTCCCCCAAAGCATACCGTAAAAATTTTTGTACATTCCCAAAATATTCTTCCTCTGGATTCCGTACTGTGTCCCACAGGCCTAGGCAGTCACCATACTCAGTGTGAAAGATGAACTGGAGAGAAGTTCCCACTGTCTTATGGTGGTGGGTGTAACCACCATATGGTCCATGGGAAGGAAACTCTCCTGGGACACTCCTGGAGGACCCAGAAATGGAAATTTTCTCTGACTGGTTTGTTGAGTTTGTTCCACCTGTCCTTGTGCCTCTGTATGCCTCTGTACATGTAGATCAGAGTCTTTTATCATAAAACTTGCCTCTGCAGGATCTAAATCAAAATTGAGATCCCCTAAAAGACATTTTGCAGCTTTTCTCCCCTCCTAAAACACCTAAGCATCTATTTGATAATTCAATAAAGGCTTTATGTGTTTTCTGTGTTCACAGACTTGCTAAAATACCTGCCTATTGAAACTGTGGAATCTGGCTCTATGGTTCTCAGCAACATTCCACCAGGTTGACAAGTCAGGCATTCATCATTCACATTACTTTCACAGTAGACCAAAGAAAACTTATTACTGGTCCATTTTTCCTTAGGGGTTAAAATAGGAAATCTAAATTAATTTTCCTCTTCATGGTAAGATATGACCCTAAAGAGGTCCTAAACTCAGAGGCAAAAAAAAAAAAAAAAAAAAAAAAAAAAAAAAAAAAAAAAAAAAAATTATACCAAATAATAAAATGCATGCTAAATATACATACATACACAGTCAAGAACACAACCAACTGAAACATCATCCCCGCAAAATAATGGAAAAGTTTGCTACCAAAGGAAATGTAAAAATTTCAAGCTACAAAATTTCTAGAAGAGAAATTCATGTACCCTTATCTATACTTTGTGTTCCCCAAATATGTCACTTCAATGATCTGAACAATAGAGAAGACTTTTTTGCTCTTTGGATTGCCAAAATTCTAATACTAACTTAAGAAGAAAAAACAAACAAACAAACAAACAAAAAACCCTATCTACAAAAGCATAGGAGATGCAGACTTTCCCAAGAATGGAATTCAGTCTGGGCTATTTACATGGTCACATGGTGTTTTTTTGAGAACTCTTAATTGAGACAGAATCATCCACTTCTAGGCAGATCCTCATTTCTCTATATCTTCCTGTAAGAACCTGAAATTAACAGTTCTGTTTTCCAAAAAATTACTTCAATTAGAGGTGAAAAATAGTTAAATAATAAAGATTAAAAAAGAATGTATGACAATTTAACTTCCTACTATGGACTTTGGAGGCATGCTCTGAAGATGTCTTAAAACTGTTTAAAGACATAGTGAAAAGGGAAAGGAGGATAAAAAAACACAAACAACAAACCTACAACTTTCTTTTCATTGTCCTGTGAAGATGAATAACCAGACTAGATTCTGCTCTTATATATAGAAAGAGAAATAGGAATGTAAATTTATGTGTCTGTCAATAAGGAAGTCACCACATACATGGCTGTTGGGTATTTTTAAATGGATGCTGGGAGGGAGAGGGAGAAGGAGACTGAGAGGGAAAGAGGGAGATGTAAAGGGAGAAGGAGAGGGGAAAAAAGGAAGAAGGAAGAAGAGAAGGGGACAAAAAAAGGAAAAACAACAAAAAAAAGAACAAAGAAAATTGAAAAACAGTGATTTCTGCATTAATAGAAGTGGTTAATTAATAAGAGATGAGAAAATAATCAGGATATCAGGGACCTCATACAGAAATCAAATAAAACTGTTCATCTTGCACTGAGAGCTAGTCTTGATATACGCAGCAACAAAGCCACGTTAATGATACCTCTATCTTCTTCAAACATGGTGTAAGCTCCTCATCAATGACTAGAAAAATCAGGGGTTAATGTTTGCTGTTAGAATTATTTCAGTTCTAATATCAAACTCCCATAATATATTAAATAGAGCATGCTATTTTGCATCAATACACTTTTTCCTCCATTAAGGCTTTTTGTGTAATGGCTGAGCTGGAGTTCATTTTCCCACAGCAGCCCTCCCGGTGCTGTGCTTTGCCCTGGCTCCTGGGAAGGAGCTGATAACCCTCCAGTGTTTTGGCTGCTGCTGGGCAGGGCTGGCGCAGCATCAGCTCTGTCCCCCGACATCCCAGCCCCGTCAGGGGGCTCCTGGGAAAAGCTCCTGGGAGGGGACAGAACCAGGCCAGCTGACCCAAATTAACCAGAGGGCCATTCCATGCCGTATGACAGCTCAGGTATAAAAGCCCAGGGAGGGAGGAGGAGGGGAGGGATATTTGTTATCTGCAATGTTTGCCTTCTGGAGTGACTGCTCCATGTGCTGAAACCCTGCTGCCTGGGAAGTGGGTGGACACCGCTCACTGATGGGAAGTAGAGAATAAACTTTTGGTTTTTTTCTGTTATACAAGTGCAAACTTTTGCTTTTCTGCTTTAATGAACTGCCTTATCTTAACCTACAAGCTGTTTTCCACCTTACTTTCTCTCCCCTGTCCTGCTGGGAAGGGGAGTGATAGAGTGGTTGGCAGGGACCTGGCATCCAGGCAAGGTCAAGCTGCAATGTATTTCAGCTTGGAAAGACAAGTATTAGCACAAGTTTCCTTGTTTCAAACAGCTGAATTCCTAATAAAACATTATGTCCATTTTATTCATCTATATGGCCAGAATTCCTCTGATTTTGTACCCTGAGTACATCAAGAACACAAAAATCTTAAAAATACCTCAGTATTTTTAGGCTTTCTGTTTTACTCTTGCCTTCAGTCTCACAAAGCAGAATGACAAAGACCAAATACATGTGGCAAATACATTTCACTTAAATCTGGTCAAACCAGTCAGAATTCCCCTCCCTCATTCTGTTTTTAATTCCATTTTTTTTTGGTCTTCATATTTTCTTTTGTGCAGAAAGCTTGTGTATGTTTCTATATTCCACTTAAATTCAGAACAATTTTTATCAAAATCTCCTTTGAAATACTATTCATCAAAATGCAGTTGTAAATTTCTAGGTGAACAGGATGAACAATTTCTATCTTGAAATTACTTGGGATGCCTTGGAAACAGACTGTGGTACAAAAGAGAAAGAATTAAGAAAAAAAATTAATTCAAGTAACAGGAAGTGTTATTTTTTTTATTTTTTTTTTCTGAGAACAGACAAAGATGTCAGGAATTCTGATTATATTGTTGTGCAGCATTCTTAACAAACAAGACATTTCCTCTGAACAAGTTGACTAAACCTGAGATTTTTTGCCTTGTAGAAACCAACAGGGAATCAGAAGGCCTCAGGCATTCCATAAAACTATCTTCTTGTTATGGAGATTGATTGACTTAACTTAGCAGAAATTTGAACAGCTTGCAAATCTGCTACAGGAAAAACTCCCATTGAATGAAAGTTTTCCAGAGTCACTGGACCGAGTTTTTCTTGGTCTGTAAGAATTTTGCTGAAGATGCACCAACACCAAAGAAGTAATATTCCGTCTCTGTGTTTGATTTCTAATGAAAATACTAACTACAGGAAAATGAAGAGCATGAGAGAAATGAAGCATATGAAAATAGAACTCTCATAGAACAGCAAAGAATTAGTGTAGCTTTCTTCCCAAATCAAAATCTGCTGAGATTATTTATGCTATCATTTTCTTCTTACCTACTTCAGCATATGAGAATGGAGCTCATTCTCTGCAGAGATATCCTAGAGATGTCCTAGAGATAGGATGTCTTAACAACTGTCTCGTGTAGTAAATTATTGTGAGAAAACAATTTAACCTGTGAATTACCATGATGACACCATATCATTAAACTACCCCAGCTGGCTACTCCAGCTTTAATACTTTAGCAAGAGTCACTACCTTTCATTTGTATGAGCCCTATGAGAATTCACAGCATCTCTACAAACAAAATATTTGAGTTTGATGCATCCATACAACAGCATGTGCTTTCATTTACAGAAAGAACAGTCCTTCAGCAGGAAGACAATTGGCAGTAAACTACAAATGAGAATTTCTTCTCATCTGTCTAGCGAACCAGACTTCCAAGGAAGAAAAGAAGTCAGGTTATGCTCTTTGTCTATTCCCTCCACTAAAAACAAATAAGTAGATTAGTTTTTTCAACCCGATTAGTTGAGTTGGGGTCCTAAAACTGCTGTTACTTACCTACATAAAAGTGCATCCAAGAAAGCTATCTTAAAAATACATTATTGAAGCTGCAAAAGCAAGTGTACAAGTGCTAAGAACTAGAAGATTCCTGTTCCCTGTAGAAACTAAATTCAAGCTTCTAGCACATTTCTCCTACACAGTAAGTAAAAGAACCCCTTTATGGAAGCAGTATTCTCCTGTGTAATCAAGAATGTGCTTGAGAGAAAGTGACATCTTTGGAACTGCAACTCTTGTGCATACCTTAACACACATGCACACTGCTCCCTCCTTTCACAGGCTTCTTGGGTGCAGCAGCTCTCACATACAAACCCCAATGCTCAGGGTGAGGAAGTAGTCAGTGTGTCCTAACTCTGACAACTCCTCATAGACAGGGTAAGAAACCAGTGTTTTACTAATGACTTGGTCAATTATAAAGGCAAAAATCACAAATAATGGTGATTTTTCAGAGCCTCAGTCTGAAACTCTACATTAGAAATGCTAGAACCTACCCAGTTTCAGATTTCATGTTGAGGTAATAGATAATGGCTTTACACAAAAAACCCAAACAAAACAATGTTGCCCTTTTTTAGCTACAGCCATGGGTAGGAGATGATTCTGTGTCTATTGCCAAAATGAGCTTAACGGTTCAGAGTTCACTATATTTTGTAACCCATTATTTCTTCTGTACTAATGCAGTGGCTTAACCTTTTTGCACATTACCAACTATGAAGATATCTTAAAAGACTGAATCTCCATTTCATATGAAAGTTAATTACAGTTTGGAACAGCTAGTAAAAAAAGAGAAGAAATGTGGATTACTTGTGACAATGTTGTGACAGGCTTTTTGCATATGATTATCTGCAATAGCCTTTGAGTTCTGGGTGCAGCTAGATGATATATCTTGAATATGTAAATGTGCATATCTATAGCAAAACTTTTTACTTACTTTTTGTTACAGGTGCGAAAAAATGAGATAAAACAATTCCCTGGAGTTCTCATATCTCTGATGAAGATCCCAAACATTTCAAATTCTGGACTAAAATATCTTCAATATTTCTAGGGTAGCTTTTTATGCATTCACAATTACTTTGTAAAAAAAAAATAATCCTATTAAAATTCAGACAGAAATATTTTTTTTTTCTTATTTTTATGTTTTGCTTTATAATAAACAGAACATAACATATGAGAACATGGTGCATAAGAAATTTATATGACAATTTTTAAAGAAAATAATTTCCATAACATATAAGTAGTTGGTTTGTTTTACTTACATAGATTTTCTGTTTTAGCTAAATTTTAAATATTTAAATGGAATAAATTTGCATTAATTTTATTGCTAAAGGTAAAATGAAATAAACACAAAATTCCAGTTCATATTCAACTTAGTGAATATTTTTATTAAGACTATATCAGGGAAAGGTCAATTTTTACACAAGAATAACTTGAATTTGTATTTCAGATTCATATGCTTTAATCCCTGCAGCAAAACTTTCAACTGAGCAGAAAATATTTTTTCAATGAACCATTTACTAAAACAATCACATAAATGTACTTCTAACACTGCATGAACTACCACTGTGACAATTTGCCATGATTTAACTTTCAAATTTAAAATTGCCGACACGATGATAAAAAAGACAAATAAAGAGAGCAAACACATTACAGGAAAGGGCACAATTTTTTTTTATAATTGTCACAGAATTGTGTCAAAAGGATATATAGCTCCTGTTGTGGAAAATAATCTTGTATCTTTGTTCAATTCTAGTTTTATATTGTGTATAATAATTTACAGCTCTTGAGGAGCAAGCGTCACCTACCCAAAACAGTGCATTTCCAGTATTAAAAGCTTCTTCATGTTATTGCTTAAAATCTTCATTCTCAATATATTTTTTGCATGTCACTTGCTTTTCCCAATATTTTTTTCTATTTATACATACAGTGCATTTCTAAATGAAGCAGCCTTTTCTATCCTCAAAGTATTAGCGATTTCTCAACTTCTTTTTAAATACTATTTTGAAAATGAAGGAAAAAAAATTCTATATATTCTTACTTAATTTAAGGATATCTTTAGTATTAATTAGTTTTAGTCAGTAAAAGAAACTATTGACTTAAGACACTTTTCCACCAATATAATGACAATTAAAGAATGTGTGTAGCTTGCCCCAGAAACAGGCATTCTTACTGCTGTGAGATACAATTTTGCTCTTACAAAGAACATGTCCAATTTCATAGAATTGCAGATATGTCAATAGACGATCTAAAGACATGAAATGCTTTATAAACTATTGAAAAGCAATTGTTTGCCTGCTATTAACTCTTATTCTAAATACACTTAAAATCTGCACATGTTTATTAGTAAGTGTAGATTTTTTCTTCATGGAAGACTGTACTTCCTGAAACTAATTTACATTATTTTTTTCCATTTTCCAAGTCATAAGGTAATCAAACCATTTTTAAATAGGTTTAAAAGAAAATTTATCAAAACTGCCTTGTACCGAGGCTTATGAAAACAGAACAAAAATGATCAAACAAGTTGGTTCATTCCTCAAAAGTCACCCAACTCATCTAAAAAACCAGAACCTTACAGCATTGAAAATTTTCTTCATTCAAAATGTGAACATGTGCTTGAATTTGACAATTTCAAATTTTAAAATTCTTAACATTTTCCATTTTATTGATGTTTTGCATAAGATAAGACAAAAGGAAGGAGTTTTTTTGCTACATTGATTTACATACAGAGACTATCTTTGATAGAAAGAACATGATGTAACTACTCTTGACTTAATAAACATGCATGGGAAAATTTGATCTGAATTAAATATTTGAAAGTATTAATTGCTGGATTATTTTTCTTTTAAATTTCCTGTTCATTTACTTATATATGGTAAAAGTTATTGGCAAGATATTCTTTCTTTCATGCAGTTTGCTAAACAATAAAAACACAAGAACTTGGTTTTGTTATTCACAAAACTAGCTACAAATAAACTTTTAAAGAAATTGATCTTACTGTGATATTCACCTTTTTGCAGTTTATGACAATATAATGATGAATTGTCTTGCAGTAACACTCACTGAAGTCATGAAAGGTTAATAACTCATTTAAACATTCATTACATGTCCCTATCAAAGTCATCTTAATTTCACAAAGACATCTAAGTTTCTCTTTAGGGAAACACTCTCTCAGGATTCAAGTGTGATTCTTTATTAACAAAATGGCAAGTGCAAAGTTACATGTCAAAACCCTGACTGATGATGCTGCAAATTGGTTCTTCCACCAAAGCAGAAGACTTTAAATTACTGCTTTTTAAAGGTGTGCTCCCTCAAAGGCAATTAATGTGTCAGTTGTCAGTCAGGATTATTTAATTTCCCAGTGAGGGCTACGAAAATGGGTACAGCAGATTGATGAACAGAACGTGGTGCTGCCCACAAGAGAATTCTAATAATGCTGCAGGCTTTCCACCTTTATTTGGTCTCAGATTTAAGAATTGAAAGTTCAGTGTGTCAAGTAGAATTTGGAAATTTCTTTTAATACATTCAAAACCAACCAATCAATCAATCAAAAACCAAACAAAACATACAAC
>WAAG01036413.1:313-14371 GCA_013390105.1 Tichodroma muraria | reverse complement strand
ATCAGAAGATATTACATGGGTAAAATTCTTGAGTACTGTGTTACAAGAACAAGATGGTACATCACAAGCAGTAATATAAATTTAAACACATAGGTGTCAACCAGACAAATAATAAGATATGAGCATACACAATTAATGTAGCTAACAGGTATCTAGTAGCTATCCCTTGGGCACTCTGCGCTGTCTGATCCACCTGGATGGAGGGTTATTGGGCTCCCTGAATTGAGATCCACACAGAACCGGGGCTCTCCTACAAGGGAAGCCTGTATGGTTTCACAAACACTGAACACAATTCATTTTTGTCCCATCAGCTGTTTCACTGGGTTAAAGAAATACACATTAGTAAGAAGACTCACATCCATGTTTGCTGTCCTTCTAGGATCTATACCACACTTGTTAAAAATCAGAAGGAGTTTGATAGGTTACTCTGCTAATCAGGCAACAGGTAAAAGCTCCTTTTGAAGACACCAGAAAGAGAATATCTAAAATTTTGAAGAAAAAATATAACTGTTTGATCAAATTCCTGTAGTAATTATTACAAGATACCAATCCCTGCACTGAGCAGTCATGTTATTTGTATATGCCATTTAATAGTTGCAGAATGTTATACCAAGATGAAGGTATTAATGTAGCTGGATGTGTCTTTGAAGATCTTTTGGGATGAAAGACATCATAAAAGCTAAAGTTGAAAATGAAAATGTCCAGCAGGACCACTGAAAAGAATGAAATTAAATGTCTTTTCATAGGTAGACTTTCTTGAGTAAAGTAGGTGATTTCACCTCTGTACCTTATCACGAGCTGCTAACTAAATATCCACTGCTGCCCAGTTCTTATATAAGATGCATATCAGGCTGACTACTTTCCTAATGGTCTGAACACAGATGAAAGAAAAAGGCAGGTTTTTCTGCACACACTGGCTGTTTTTCCCTTGTGGAGGAAATGTCTAGCAGGTTTTGAGTGTGACAGCTGCCTTCCATAAATAAATATCCACTGAGAAATGCTAAAGAAATTAGGGGAAAGCCATATGAGCCTTTTCTACTTTATTAAGAGCTGCAGGGAAGAGCCTTAAAGTTACTGTAAAGATGAAAGAGGAGGGTGTTATGTATCCTGGTCACAAAGTCTCTGAGCTGGTGGTTTATATTATTGAAGAATTCTGTACAGAAACATAAATTCTCGCAATTTAATAAAGAAACGATTTTGTTGCTAGTGCATATTCTGTAAGGCAGTCAAGTACACACTTCCTAACTTCTGTGACTTGAAAATAAAGTCAGGCCAGGATACTAAGGTAGAAGATGTGTCTGTTTCTGTCTGTGCTTTCTTTCAGATTTTTCTTGATGTTATGCCTCTGTTTTTATTTTATGATGAAATCTATCTTTGCCCCAAAGTGTATCAGTAGTAATGCATTTCCATGGTCCTTTAAGGCTATGAACACAATAAGCATTTATTATGGCTTAAGACATGAAGTAGTAAAGTGTCAGGATGATGATCTATTAGAGGGAAGTGAGCCTCAGGGACATCATGGGGCCATGAAGTGATGGTTGCTAAAGTTTTGCTTAAGCTTATCAGAAAATACTGCATGACTAAGGTGGGGGCAGCACTCCCCATACCAGCAACTTCAGTTGCCCAGCCTAAGGAGGGGAACAAGAGATACTCAGACACTCCCAGAGAGCCTTAGAACATTACTTGCCTGAATCATAGCACAGGAGGAATGATACTGTTACTAGACTTTTAAAAAATCTACAGTAGTTACCATCTTGAATTATGGCCAGGGTGGAGGTTGCCAAGCGACTAAAGCCAAACATTTTGTGACCCTATAAAGATGTGGTCCTATGTTAGGCCTGTTGAGTTCTCCTGGAACACAGCAGGCTGTGCCGGCATCTCTCTCTGAGTGGGATGCCCCTTAGAGCTTGCAAACTCTCAGTTTTGCAATACTCAGAACTACCCAAAAGCTGACGATGGGGTTTGGAATGATACCCCACTCCTTGAGGCTCAACCCTGGAATATTGAGAAATTCAAAGGCATTCAACATGAGTACTTCTCTGAACTTGAGGGGAACCAGTATGCCTTTGTACATTTACATATGTACATCTTTGTATCTTTGTGTGTTTGTGTGTGAATCAATTTAGGGACCCTGTAGAACATATACTGTGTATGTTGTTGTCTTGAGCTATAGTTAAGTCCCTGTTATAACTGTAGTAAATACTGTAGAATAGTTTTGAATAATGTTGATTGATAACTCTCAATTTCTTCAACTACAGATCTTTGCCACATGCCGTCAATATGCAGCCTCACAGTAGCAGAAGAATTGCATACCAATATATAATAGAAAAATTCTTGAACTTTTCAAGATCTGACTGAGCACAACCCTGCTCTGGGCAGTTGGTTGGACTAGAGAGCTCCAGAGATCGCTTCCAACCTGAACCACCCTATCAGTCAATATTTCTAAGACAGATTCACAATTTACAGGAGTTAGTAAGCTTTTCTTCAGAAACTACCCACATGTATGCCCAAGCCTGAAGTAAATGTGAGTTACTTTGAAGTTGTTTACCCTTTAGTGTATTACTAACCATACGTCTGCAGCACAACCTTTCATGTGACAACTGCTTCATTTGCTCATGTCCTTTAGCGTAAAATTGGGCAGAATGGCTAAGGCAAATTCAGGAAACAGGGACAACAAAGCTCACTTTTTAAGAACGTGGCATTTGCAACAGGAAACATCACTGCAATCACAAAGAAATCAAAATTTTCACTGATAGCTTTGTAAGTTCAGCAGTGTCTGTTTGACAGGCAATCACCTGCAGTGAAAATACAATGTGCCAGGAGGTATGTGAGTGACAGCCCTTGTTTCACAGTGAAACCTCAGACCACAGGGAAAGACTTATGCTTGGGCCTGGACTACAGCTGATGGCATAAGATGAAGGACCTCTTGGAAAAGGCTTCATCATCACAGTTTTCTCATATAATATGAGTCACTCTGCTTAAGTTTGTTGCTGGGTAACCCCAAACTCTTATGTTTGGCAGGGGCTGACACAGCACCTGGTGCCCTGAAAAGATTTCTTTTCAGGGAAGATGGAGAAGGGACTGGTATAGACCTGGGTGATTTACTTCTCACAAGGTGCTCTGGTCTCTTGAATAAATACAGCCACATAATCATTTGTCTGGCAATAAAACATTTTCTGCTGTAAGTGCACAGGTTGGTAGTGGCAGCTCTGGGTAGTTCAACCATTTTGTAATTTATTAAGAGTTGTCAGAGCACAATTTAAAATAATATCAGAGACATTTTAAAATACTGGTCTGTTCATCACTGCAAAGTATTTACAGAGAGATTTTCATGTGAAAATCATTCTTGATCCATTCACTAATATTTACTGGCCCCTTGATTTTTAGGTCAAATACAAAATTATTGTTTCTTCAGGGAACCAATTGTGAAAGTCAGACATCCCCCTACACCTCTCTCCTGCAGAGCTGGCCACAGGTGTAAATAGGTGTAGTAGTTTGGCCATGATTGGCCAATGTATATTACTGACACTTGATAAAACCAATGAAAGCGTGGGTACACCTTTGTGAATACACCTTTTAAATGCGAACGCGGGAACCAGCTCTCTCTGGGTTTCCGGCTGGGACACAGGTAACAGCTGCTGCCGGCCGCTGCCCCGCAGCCCTCAGGGCCTGGGGGGGAGTCGGGCCGGGCCGAACGTGGCCGGGAAGGGGAAAAAGATCGCGGGGCCGAGCCACGGCCGCTGATATCTGGCTGATGGAATTCAAGCTCCCCTCTCCAGCAGCATGGTCGCTGGGAGAGCTCCTCAGGGCTGTCCCGGAGCCACGAGAGATCATGCCACTGAGACCGGGCGGGGATGGCTTCCTGAGTGGAGTTTACTCTGGACTAATTTAACCCTGATGAGACCGAGGGGTGNTTTCCTTTAAACCATAAAGAAATGTGGGGAGATAAATGGTTCAAATTGTAAACCTGAGCAAAGGAATGCAGTATTGAAAGGGCCAGTGTTAAAGTGACTGTGATTGTTGAGAAGTTTAAACAGAGAAGTGAAAATTTTGTCCCGGAGAAGAAGATAAAGAAGAGAACCTTTGTTGTTGAACAGTTTTGTCTTTAAAAAATAAAACCCATGAATCGATTATGGCCCAGAAGCACAGCTATTAAAGAGCTGTGAACATGGGAGGAATTTCATGATACAAATGTTCCGGGCGGCTGTTATCATGGAAAGTTTGTTTTGTCTTGTTTTCTTTCGGTTTTTAGTTCCATAGTGAGTAATAGATGCTCCAATCCCTAGAAGAATTAAAGAAAGACTATTCTAGAATTGAAAAAACTGACTGAGAGTTTCTAAATGTAATTTCTGTATGTTGTTAATGAGGATGTAAGAATTTTTGGTAATAGAGGAAGAATGTTTGGAGGGTTTCATTCTAATTCTTACAGGTTTTTTTTTCTTTCTTTTTTGTGTTAGTTAATAAAGTCTGTCCTTTTCAAGTTTAAGCCTGCTTTGCTCTTGATTACAGAATTTCTTTTTAAAATTGGCAACCCAAATTAATAGTTTTCTGTCTGGTTCAAACTAAAACCACGACAGTAGGGCCATAACCTAAGGAGGTTATCCCAGCGCACTTTGCTTGACTGGCTAAAACTGGTACAGTATAGTCTTAATCCATGCCTGTAGCTCTTAAAAACTATGGAGATAGAAATAAACAGCAGTTTGTTTAATAGCAATGATATTGCTGTTAAGAGTGACAATAATGATAATGATTGTGATTATAACAGCAACACCACCAACAATAGTAGCAATAATAATAATGATGATAATAATTATAGTAATGCTTGTTTATTTGCATGTTTTTTATAAATGCCTTCTACTTAGCTGCAGCTCAAATCAGCAAGTCAAGGCTTAAGGAATGAAGTCCATTTGCTATGTTTTGAACAGGGTTTGGCTGGCAGGATGTTCCAGTCAGGGAAGATTAGCCTGCCTAGGAAGGAAATGTAGATGTGACATGCTAGTTTTTTTTTTTTTGTTTTTTAAACTGCAGATAGACAGATATTTCTTCTTTGATTGGCTTTTGGGGCTTTTTTTTTCAGCTGTTTTTTTTGAGGAAGAGTTGTCTTGATGGACATAACTCAGTTGGTGAACTGCTTAGGTTCAACCATAACACCCATTCCTCATAGTAATCACCACAGAGAGTTCACAATCTCCTTTGCCTGACTGGTCAGCCATTCCATGTGGTTTCTATTTTCTATGAATTGTCAAGAACAATAAACTTTTATGCATCTGCAGCTTTTCACAAATTTTCATTCACAAAAAATTCCTATATTTGGAAAAATATAATCTTCTAACAAAGCAAACAAAATACAGCTGTTCAATTCTTCACAGAAGTGAAGCTGAAAAGATGATCAGAGCAACTCACTCGTCCTCACAGCTCACTTATGTTTGGCATTTGCAGGACTGAATGTGTAGTGAGAGGACTGTGGCAGAAAAGAGACAGAAAAATCATGGAGAGATGCTCTGTAGGGGTCCCACAGGAGGCACATGCACCAGGAGGGACTGAGGCATACAGGGATCTGAATATGCCTTGATGGTACAGGAAAAGTTACCTACACTGTGATGCTCTCTGTGGCATGGCCTGATCCAGTTCCTAGTGTGCACTGCACCTCTCTGCCAGGAGGGGCCATGGGTTCCCTCCACCCCACCCAAGGGCCCTTGTTTCTTTGCAGGGAAACACACAAAGAAAGGCTGAGAAGCCTCTTCAGTGTACTCAAAGAAGACCCATTGTCTGGACACAAAGACATACAGGAACATATTCCAGAATGCCAATTCAACCATTAGGATGAAGAGTCAGAGAATAGAGCAGATACTGAAACATCTGCAGTCTAGGGACATGATTGACTATTAGTCCAAATACAGTGAAGGGGACAGCTATTAAATGCTACAACATAGCGACAAAAAGAGCCAGCTGAGGTACCAATACCATGCTGAATGTACCCATGACAGCTAAAGAGAGGGTCAGAGCCAGAAGGAGGAATGTCACACTTGCATGCATGTGGGAGACAGCGTGACAAATGTCAGAAGAGTTTTGGCAGGGCTAGTCGAATATCCAGTGTGGGCAGTGGAAGCATTAGTGCGCCTTCCATTACCTTTGCATTGAATGTGCAGGGCTTGGCACTTTCTGGCCATAAAGTTAAATCTGTATGAACAGAAGCAGATGGATAGATAAGCTTCCAGCTGCAGAGCATTCATCTAAGGGAAAATATGAAAGGAATGTAAATTCATATGCAGATCAAATAAGACTACAGAAGATTTCTAATCATAGAACCCTTTGGATTGCAAGGTAGATCTCATGGGTCTGTTCCCATAAATAAGAATTCTTGATCTGAAACTTTATTATTATCCTTGTATATAGATATTTTCGTGAAGAATCTTCATTTTGGTTTTTATAATAGGGGCAAATATTGGTGCTAACTAGATATTCAAGACATTTTGCACTAAAAGGGGTTGAACTAGGACAGACTTTACTTTCACTTGGGCCTTTGTCCATCATGTTTTCTTCCTGCAAACAGAGTTCTGATTTAAGTGGGGGAATTACAGAGCTGAGGCAGCATCATGCAGCATGTGAGCGCCTGCTGTGTTGCTTTCTACAGAAAGAAGAGTAACCTTTGTATAACCTATAGTCTCAGATAAATGTGTGCCTGGCAAAATCTAACGTGGATGCTTCAAAAGAAGGGGATATTTTTTCCCTCACTGAGCCATGAACAATATATCTCTGGATTTCTATTTTGACCCCTATAGTTCCTTAACCCCACCTTTGTGGTAGTGGCAGAGCCTCAGCTTTGCATGTGGTACAATGCAATGGTATTCACGTTTGTGATGTTTATTTGTAATAGAGAGCCATCAAGATACAAAGATGTAACCCTGACTTGTTACTCTGACATGACTGTATCTAAATGGAATGGCATTAGTCCACTTTGAGGGTGGACAAAACCAAATGACCAATGAGTTCTCCATTGCTTGCTTTATTCTCTGCTGCAAGGTCCTTTATTTCTCTCCCTATAAAACACCTTTGTTCATGAGAGCTGTGTGCATAAGGAAGCACCCGCTCTCTTCTCTCACCATTTGAAAGCAGCGCTTTTATGCAATACCACTCTTTCCATGGCTCTGAAATTTCATAGAGAAACCCTCTACTGTTTCTCTTAGTGAGTGACTTGTTTCATTATGAGGCTAACAGAGAATTTGTTAATAGGACAAATTCAAAACTAAACAAGCAGAGCAATGAGAAAGAGTTTTAACGTTTTCACAGTGAAGTGCAAGTGAGCTCCATCAGAGAGAGAAGTACAACTGGTATGTATTGACTTGCTGGATTGGTGCATATTTAGCCACATCAACACCTAGCAAAAATCCCTTATTTTTTGAGCTTTTCTTATTTTCTTGAACCACAATAAATACAAATGCTTATATTTGGAATATAGGGTGACATTCAGACAGCTGCATTTGTATGATTGCATCTGCTAAAAAATTTAGCTCATTTTTAAACATGAGTTGTTTTAGAACATATCAGCTCAATGTGCTGTAAATCTAGTACTCTGATATAAATATTATACATATATATGTACAGACATATGCAGCCACAGGGGCTAGGTCCTCCTTTTCCTCCACATTCCCAATTCAATTTATCTGAGCTAGAAAACAGTTCTAGTAGAGTGAACTTTGCTGGTTTTCCATTCAGTTTGGAGCTCTATTCAGATTGAGACTGTAGCTTTATGTCCCTGAGATGGCACATTTCAAAAAAAAGGTTTGTGCATGTGTAAAAACGATGGCTTCTTCATTGTAGCAGTTCTAGGCAGCATGTGAGGTTTTAGAGGAACAGACCATCCCTCCTGCCTGGCTCTCATTTCAGGCTGACTCTGGTAAGAACTGATTAACTAAAGAGTGTGATGCCTGAGACGGCAGCGTCAGTAAACTGCTTGCACACAATGTGTTAATAGGTTTAGAATGTAGGGTCTGCATATGCCCGGTACTTTTCATCCTATTCAAATTCAAGTGTGTATAAAAATGTGAAGCAACTCGCTAGATTTAAATCTCTCTGCATGGTCAAGGCCTTATACACCTCAGTTGGTTTTACACAGAAAGCCCTGCACAATGATTTATTATACATAGGGGAATAAAGATTTCTTTCTTATGCTTCAATTTTCACAGGGAATAAAGCTGCATAATTGAGTCTGGGTGGCCTAAACACGTTCCTCCTCATTATTGCTTTTAGTTTAATCCAAGACTAATAGCGTTTGTGTTATTATATTATGACTGTTTGGTACCATCTGAAATTATTTTTATGGGCACTCACATCCCTTAATGTAAAGCAAAATTGTACCATATTTATCCAGTTCAGCTTCTGAGTCAAGAACTGAACGTACACAGAGACTGAATTTCCTTCTGGTGTCTCAAGTAAGACCTGCTGTGCCCTGGATGTGACAGTATGTGAAGGAATCCTGTTTTGCTGCTGATGCAGCTTAGAGGCTTTCTGCTTGAATGCTGGCAATGTACATTTTAGTTTTATTTAACATACAAATCCAATTTCAGAACACACTTAATTTTGTTTGTATAGTTCTTGGATTCCTGCGATGATGACAATAAATGGCTCACGAAAAAAAGGAACTTTTACACACCTGTAGGTGATGAAGTTAGGGGAGATTTTGGGCTCCCTTTCTAGCTGAACAGGTAATTTCATCCTAGTGCAGCCTACAATGATAACCCATTGACACATTTGCTCAAGAGATTTTCCCTCTCACTGTTTTCTCACACATTGTGTCTCATTTATACAGAAATGGATTGACTTTTTTGAAAATCAGATGAACATCACATAGAATATGAATCTATGTTTCCCTATCTGGACATTCATGACTTGAATGCTTCTTAAATTGTGCTGAGCTCAGTGTAGCCAGATGATGAGTAGAACCATATGAACAATGCTTCCATCAGCTGCTTGAAGAAGATAAGCCTATGAATAATTCAGCACAGGAGAGTGCCTGGCTCTTCTCTGGTAGCTTCACAATAGGTCACAAGTGACTAAGCTCAGAAGAGGATGTGTCCTCAGTATAATTAGTCTTTCTTTAACACTACTGAATTAGCACTTCTATTTTATTGTACCCTGAAGGTAAAATGGTTATTAGGTTACAGAACAAGCAAATTATTGCTAAATGCCTTGGGCAGATTACTCAAGAGCTTCTGACTATCACTTTATTAACTACAACTTATGTTATCAGAAAATACTAAGCTTGCAAAAACAGTAAAAAATACAAATATTACTGTAAAAATAAAAAAAAACAGGCTACAGGGGTGGGAAAGGAAATTAGAATTAAACAGCTGTCCAAGTCTGACATTACATACATAACACATCAGCCATTGTTCCCTATGTCATAGTTGTTCAAATTTTGTATGTAAGATCTATGTTTTATTATGAGATGATTAAAAAAATACAATTTGAACATTTAACGTGAATATATTTTAAAAAAATTGTAGCCCCCTCCTCCCCCTGCCCTTCCCCCATTCTGAAGCTCAGTGTTGCTGCAAAGAGGTTCTTTCAACTGCACTAAACTTGTTCTTTACAGAAACCCAAGGTGAGGCAACCAGGGGACTATTTTCCTGGACCAATTTCATAGCCAGATTACCTTCTCTAACATGGCTTAGAAATTTTAGAATGAGCTCTTGCTGCTTGATTAGTTCTTCCTGATACTACCTTCCAGGTATAGGGCCCTGAACAGCGTTGCCTTGGCTGGAATCATTGCATCCATCCTCCATCCTAAGAAGCCTTATGATGCTGTCCCAGAGGATTATTTTACAACTGGTTTTACTGACCTGATATAGTGCAGGTACCTCAGCAGTTGTGTCAGGGTAACTTAGTGGCTCAATGGGATGCCAGGCTAAAGAAGAGAATAAGCAGCAGTTCTTGAAAGTGCAATTGCAGCCAAAGTTATCGCCTTGGGAAATTAGAGTCTATGTCACTTTGGCACATAGATTTTTGGCCTGAACACTCACAGGTACCTCTCCTGGGCATTTAAGTCTGCCTGCAAGTTCCTCTGAGCCATTGTTACAACACAGTCTCTGTCTCCTTCCTCTTCCACCATTTGGAAGGGGGTGACCAAAGTCCCGGTGTCCCGGGGGATGGAGGTGCGACAGATTGACCCAGGTGCAAAAGTGGTGGCATGGAGCCTGCAGCTCAGCAGTAGCCTGTCCCAGATGAATGGACCCACCTGCTTGGATGACTGCAGTAGCAGGTTCAGTGGCAGGTGCCTGTCTATCTGATACTTTGTCTTTGGTAGCCCTACATATGTAACACTAATCAGAGTTAGTGCTTTGTGATTTTGCCCTACATATGTAACACTAATCAGAGAAAGTGCTAAAACCTGATGAATGTGGCTGAAATTTTCTGTTCATTTTTAGAATCATCAAGAGTAAGCAGCCTCACTTCTGGTGTTGTACCACACTTTTGTCAAGGTGTATGGATGTATTTAACAGGTGTGCATTTTAATATTATTTGTGTCCACAAATATAAATCACTGAAAAAAGACACGGAGTGGTATATTAAGTCATGAGTCAAGGATTCAGCAGAAAGCAATTTCCTACAATCATTTTATGATTAAGAAGAATGTTTAAACTTTTAGAGGTACATAAATAACTTCTCAAAACTTGAGGATTCAGAAGTAGAACGTGGGAGTAAAATATATTGGGAAGGATCTCAGGACCAAAATTGCTAATAGCTGTATTGCAAATTTTGACATGCAGCAATCAATTACCACAAATAAAAATGAAGTTATTTTGTGACATTTTAGAGCTCTTAAGTAGACAGAGAAATCTACGTAAAGTATCAAGGATTTCAGAATAAATGCACATTGAGGTCTTTTTTCATTTTATATAGGGTTTTATTAACAAGCATCAGCTTTCAGTCAAAGGGTCTGAGAAAAGTCTTGCTGCTGCTGAGATCAAAATAAATTGGTAAGGGGTAAGTTGCATAAAGCTGAACCAATAGCAACCCGGTAGAATAGCAATCAGGGAGAGTTTTATAACAATGCAAAAGACAAATCCTCCACATTGCAGATAGCTCAGGCCTTGCACATATGTCAGACATATAGCTTACAGTATATTCAAACAATGCTCTTGTTCCCTTGAAGCACTGCACATCCCATAGAACCAGGTTTTGAGCTGGGCTTAATTGGTATCACATAATTTTATTAGTGTGTCTAAAACAGTTGGTTTTTGTTTCTCTAACCAGATCAGCTGCCCTTCCAGGTAACCCTCCCCAGCTTATATACTGGCTATGACATTCTGCGGTGTGGAATATTCCTCTGATCACTTTGGGTCATCTGTCCCAGCTGTGCTCCCTCACAGTTTCTTTTACAGACCTCCCCACTGGCAAAGCATGAGACCAGAAAAGAAAGTCTATGACTCAGGCAAAACATGACTTAGCAAAATCTAAATCATGCATGTTATCAACCCCATTCTGCTTCTGAATCTAAAACACAACACTGTAACAGCTACTGAGAAGAAATTAAGTCTGCCCTAACTGAAACCAGGAGAGATGCTAAAAGTGCTGCTATTTCTCTGCAATTAAACTTTTTTTCCTACTATGCAGAAGCTTCTGCTTATAGGAAGAAATAACATGACCCCTTTTTAGATATTTGTTTGACAGCTCAGAGTTAAAAGTACTCTGCTAACCATTTCCTAGGCAGGGGTGATGGCAGTATTGGATTTTCTCTCCCTTCAATAGCTGGGAGTTAATGACCTGCAAAGATTTATGAATAGAATTGTGCTAATGTGATCTAGTTAAGTCAAACTCTGAAGGAAGGTAAGGTTGGGAAAGGCTTGTGTTTGGATTTTGGGATCTCCTTTTGTGTATTATTCCACTATATTCCATAGTAACAAAATGTACGGCAGATGCTCCCTATGGTGTTTTTTCTTAGCATGCTGGCATTTTCTTTTGTGAGATCAAGAACACAGAGTCCAGGAAAATTCAATGGAAAATCCCAATATAAAAACAAATAAACAATAAAGATAATTAATTTGAGTGAGGCTGCTATGAAGAAAAATCTATCAAACAGTCAAATTTCTGTATTCATTAGTTTGCATCAGAGCAACAGAACTGCATTGGGAAAGGAAAAAGAGTTACAGCTGTTGCCATGCCAGTGGCCTCCATGCTGAGACTCTCCAACAGATCCGTGCCTTCCTACCAAAGGGCAGGTGGAAGGGGAAAGACACTGGCCCCACTCTCTTAGGTTAGCCTGAGATTATACAAACGGTGTTATGAAAAAATAATTGGATGCAACTTGGATGACATTAGGCAGTGTAACTTCCAGTATTAATTGAATTTCCATACTGTGCCAAATAAAGTTTTAGCAAACTGAAGCATGGCAAATCTGTGGATGCAGCAGGTTTTCTATTTGTATGGCACTACTATGTGCATATTATTTCATAGAAATGAGGGTGTAGAGCACCACATTTCTATTCCATCTGATCCCTCCAGGGCTGCAAAACCTTACGGCTGTGGACAGTAACTAAAGGTGGTGATGAAGCCAAGAATAGATTTGGATGCTGCAAATGATAACAGATTAGACAGAGTCCACATTCAATAACTTATTTCCTTCTTGAAACGCATTGAAAGATGTGCAGATAAAATGTCAGGGTTAAATTAAGACCTTAGTAATGGATATGGCTCAAAACCAAAAAATACATTTTGGGTGGGTGTCCAGAAAACCAGAATCTGACTGACTTAAAAACAAGTCTGAACATGATTTCCTATTGAGACTGACCTGGAGATATTTCTCTTTTGTCCCTTAAACTCCCTGAACAGAACAAGGACCTTGCAAACAGTGTAATATGTTAACAAAGATAAGTTGTACAATACTAGTTGTAGGTTTCCATGGCAATACCTACTGAAGCTCAGTGATTTACCATCACTGAAGCTGACAATAATGAGACAAAGAGAAACCTGTCTTTCTTATTGCTCCTCTAAGGAAAAAAATTGAGAACTCCATGCTAAACATATGCAGTACAAATTTTTCTTTACAGGTCACAATACGTTTTCTGCAAAGGTTGTATGTTTCTGGATACCATCCAGGACAGCATGTTTCCAAATTTTCTTAGAATCCTTGGAAAGTGCTCATATTATTGTGAAGGGCTAAACTCTGTAATACATACCAGACTTCAAAGCATGTGATCACTATTTACTTAGTGGCAACATAAGGTTTCCTAGGGCAGGAATTACAGTTCCCATTTATGATCAGAGGTTTGTAACGAACAAACATGTCTAAGAATTAATTACTTCTCTATTATTAGGATTATGGTTGAATTGATTCTTTTACGTGGTGGTTAATGATAGAAAAGAAGACAGAAGAAAGGAAGGAAGAAGATTCAATTTGACTTTCTAAGGTCTAGATGAAGTTCAATGAAATTTTGGTGCTTTTTGGAGATATTTGAAAGCCATGAAATGCAGATGATGTAGATCAGCAAAATAAGTTTTCTCACACAGCTCTGAGTTGTGAGATGTGCAATTTGTCTTCCATAATTTTTACTATTTTGACCTTGAAATGAAATTAAACGTCCTTGTGAGCTGTCCTGAAAATCCTGGATTTGGCAAAATTACAAAGCCATTCTTTCTTGCTGTGATTTCACATCATTTGTTCTTCTCTCTAGCAGAAAATCAACCAGGCAAAGCAGACTGAATATAAGAATAAAACTTCATGATACTTAACCAGACTCACTTAAACAATCACATTCTGAGTGAAAATTCTGCTTGGTCGACTGGGTTTTAAGTTACCCATGTTTTATGTTTTCTGATGTCTCCTTATGCCACAGCAGTGGCATTATTTATGTATATTATTTATGGATTAAATATTGCAACCTGAATTCAGTTGTGTAGCCTTTAACCAAAAAGTGTTCCAACTGGTGCATTGCATGGCTTTTAGAGAACACAAAACAATAGTATTCAAAATATTATTTCTTTGCTATAAACTACTTTGATTTCTACATATTAAAACTATATGAAGGGCTGCAAATTATCCAGATTTCTACAGATAAA
>WAAG01036410.1:583-12094 GCA_013390105.1 Tichodroma muraria | reverse complement strand
TGTATTATGCCAGCCTTTGTTTCCTTAGGCTAACTTGCTATCTGGAAGTAAACACTGAATTGTAAAATTTGTACTTATCCACTTGCAAACTGTACTGTTCCTGACATCCGAGGTGCCATAAAGTATACCCACTTGAAAGGCTAGCACATGGCTAGTTTATTGACATGCATTCCTAGTCTAGCTGCTGAAGAATGATGATTCTCCAGGCATACGGTTCTTTGGGTGAGTCTGAAATGGCTTTTGAAATTATTTGAATAATGCCTTTGGCTAAGGAATCACTGGCTTCTCTGAAGTAAACAAAGGGACTGTACTGGTCCCCTACTATTGCTGTGTCACACCAGGAAATTTCCTTCTGAAGGGTGTCAGCAGTGTGCAGGCAGAGGAACCTGCTGAATTCGTGCTGCCAAATGGGAGTTTACAGAAACTTGGATGCTGGCAGGCTGCAGCTGAGAGCACAAGGAGGATTGGAAAGGCAAAGCAGGTGGTTTATGAGCAGTGTTTCATACACAGAAATGTGAGATGCAACCTTTGTTCTTTTAGGAGACATTGTTTTACTAGAGACAAGATACTTCATTTCAAAGAAACCAAGTGCTTACAAACCAATGTGAAACAGAAACCTAACTTGGCTACTTGAGTACTGAGAGCCTGACTGTGGTGGGAATGAATGTTTTATTAGCCTGGGCTTGGTACTATTGTGTTAGTTGTGTGGCTGTAAAACTTCAATGAATTGTCATGCAAATTCCCTTAAAACACTGTCCTTAAAAGCTTCAAGAAATTACCTTCATGCACAACTTCAGTTACATTTTGTAGGAGAAAGTATATTACAGCATTTTTTGGTAATAGACTTTGAGAAGATATTTCTCCTCTAGCAGTTTCCTTGGGGACAAGAGTCCCTCCAGGTATTGGTGGAGGTGTTGATGAAGATACACTAAAATCCCATTATGTATCCACCCATCTGTCCACAGTAGGTGCCTGTCTCACAAGCTTTTATATTTAGGCATTATACCATAAGAGTGTGATTTCTTTCAGGTGAAGTATCTGGAGTTTAATAGTTCAGAACACGCGCAGAGCTCATCTCTGGAAGTGATGGTGGGTGGTGTCTTCTCTTGCTTTTCATGGAGAAGCTTCTTTTGCATTTCACAGAGAAGCAAAGAAGAAGTCTGAGCCAGCCCGTGCATGTAACAGAAAAGTGCAGACATATCCTGTGGAATTGAACAAATTTAGATCAAAGGCAATTTATATGAAGATGCAAGGGAAATACAAATATTTTGGATTATTTGTGTACTTACAAAATTACAATTTATTTGCTTCTTTTTAACTTAACCAAGAACTTAACCATATAAAAGCTCCATACCCTGTTGTGTGTCTTGAAAGCTGTGTATCTTCTAGTGGTAGTTGGTACTGGGGTGAGGGGATGAGGAGGGGAAAAGAAAAAATCAAGGAAACACCTGACAAAATTTAATCAGTGAAGTATAGGTATGAGGTAACAGTTTGCCTTTATTGACCTGGCTGACTGACTACATTCTTGCATCCTTTCTATAAAAAATACTATTTACTGGAGAGGCACTTCCTTGAGCGGTGCCCCAGCCTGCAGAAAGACCCACAATACAGCACAGAAGTAGCAGTCTCAGAATGTTGTCGCAAAACTAAGAATTTTGGACCCAGCACCTCAAAACAATTTCAGTGTGTGAATTGAAGGTTTGAATAAGGGGAAATTATGGGATGGAGTAGAAAACAATTATTTGAAGTTACCCAATATGTTAATTAATAGTGGAGAAAATGCAGTGAGGTTTGCATGATATTTAAAAATAATTTTCATGTTAACTGTTTTAATTCAGTTATGCAAAGAGGGAAACACTTAAATCCATCAAGTCACAGTGAGCTTTAGTTTGCAGACTTGCTGCAGTTTCTCCATTAAAATCAGAGTGGAGGATGGGTGAGGCCACATTTTGGAGTTAGATGCTAACAGCTGGCCAGATCTGTGATCTTTTACCTCTTGATCTTTTCTTAATCTTCCAAGTGTATGCTTAGAAGCAACAGCTTTCTATGCCAAGATGTAACTGCTGATATTTTCCAAGCCCTGTTTTCCAGCTCTAATGGTTCTGCTACAGTTAACTATATGCCTGACAACATATGTATGACTACATCATCTGGGAAGGAGCACTACATTTGGAATCCAGGGGGAGCAAAGCAGAATTCAATATTTTCTAAGGGAAATCTAAGAGTCTGGTTTTTAGGGCAAATATACTAAGTTAGTATTAATTAAAAGAAGAGTCTTTTGTAGTAAATTCTTCAGTGGTCTTGAAATTGTTTTTATAATATGATGGTTTATTCTAACACGTTTAAAAGCAACAATTATACCACAACATCACCTCATCAGAGATGCAGCCTGTGCTTTACAAATCTCTTTAATTGTTACACGTAGTTTCTGTTTTCTGGAGCATTTTGTTTGTGCTGTTTGCTTTTTAGGGTCTGTCGTCAATTAAACAAATCTTAGGGTATTTTCTGAAAACTTGCTAGAACACAACTTCTCCGTGCACCCTTGTTCTGTTTGTCTAAAACTGCACCAAAGTTGGAACTAAAGAATGTGTGTGGGAAGGACATATGGCTAGGTAGTGGCTATGTCTTTAGTATGCACTTACCATGAAGTTACTTTAGGCAGCATCTGTTGTTTGTTTAAACAACTTTTTTTTTCTTTTGTAGGGGGAGGGTACAGTCTGTTTAAAGGGGACCCGCAAAAGGAGGGAGGGGAAGGGTTTGTGTCTGTTTTCTTCATTTTTTTTCCCTTTCTGTCTAAGGAAGAATTGCTTTGGATTATCTTTTGTCTTAGAAATATCAGGACTTTGAAGCACTATCTTTCATGGTTTTGTTGCAGGCATTTTTGGATCGCTGAGGCTCTGGGAGTTTTGTCAGCTTTAAATGAAAGGGAGAGTAGGTGTGGATTGTTAACAAAGAGCATTTCTCCAAGCCCTCCTAGTGAAACGCATTTATATTTCTGTTACCATTACTCCAGAATAGCTAGGACCCTGGAAGGCTGTTTGGTGCACAGGGTTTATTTGACATCTGTGTTTGGCCTGCATTGTGGTGATCAGTTGTTTCAGCCCAGGCTGCTGGTATTGGTGGGAGCAGATGTTCCTCCTCTTGCCCCTGGGAGCCCCTGTTCTGCAGGCAGCTGCTCCTGTTCCCAGGTGCTGAAAAAGCAGGAGAGGTACAAGCAGAGATGTTCCTTGTGTCTGTTTTATTCCAAGGACTGGACTGGAATAGCTGCCCTGAGCTCCCTGGAGCTGCACCCTTCACTGAGTGGCACCTACCGGAATCCACGAGCCTTAGCAGTCTCAAATTTGCCACCAAGGCTTCCCACCCCAAAAGCCTGGCACACTCAGCACATTTTGAGCTGTTCCATGACCTCCCTCCTCTGCATCATGTTTTAATAGTCATGAGCCTGTAACCAAAATCAGCTATTAAAGAATTTACACAATACCTCACACATGAAGTTGACCAGAACTTGGCAACTGCGGTGGTGTTTTGCTAAGCAAGTACAAATATAGAGGCAGACTCAATTTTGGCAGGAAAGAATTCCCAACTCAGTTAATAGGCTTCTTACATGTAAGATCTCTCAGATGTCTCAAATCAACTGGTTTGCCACTTGTCTTTTAATTTCCAAGGAAAAACATGGCAGCCAGACCTGAATTTCTATGGTGCTTATTGTTTAAGGTATTCCAATACTGGAAAGAAAAAGAGGAGACAGAAGGAGAGGGCAATGTCTTCTGTCAGAAGAGTTGTAATTACTCAACTGAATACTTTTAGTATTTTGAATTATTTTAGGGCCTGCTAGTATCAGGCAAAACAATGTGTTCAGTTAGGAACTTCAGTTCTAAGTTGGCCTGAAAGTCTCACAGCTGAATAAAACCCCACAAGTGTGAGTGCAGCCAACTTCATGAAGTCTGGCCCACAAGGACATCTCCAGGTTCCATAGCCTTGAGTGGGAGCACACCAATCAATTAGCTAAAGGAAGACCCCTTTCCAAAATGTTTCACTGTTGTCCCCATTTGTTGTTTATCCATTATTACTTTTGTGTTAAAGTTCCAACCAACAAGCAAAGTGAATATGTTTAATAACTAAATATGAGAACAATAAACCATGTCTTATTTTTAACAGGAATAAGTACCCTGAAATTTAGCAACTAATGAGGAGGAGGAGTGATTATTAAGTTCATGGAAACAGGTTACTCTAGGAAGCAGAAAACGTAAAAAAATTGGTTAGGAAGAGATGTTTGCTGCTCTTCCAAAACACTTTCTAGCAGTTGTGTGAAAACAATCACAGCTGCATCAAAGATGTCCTCTTTCTTTACAAGTTGCCTTTGCTGCAGAAGTCACAGGAGGGAGCTCTAAGGTGAGTGCAAAATCACCTGGAAAATGGTACTTGAAGGGTAATCCCCGATAGTTCCTCTCAAAATGTCTGTTGGGTTTTTGCAAATACCTATTAGACATCCACTATGGTTCAGTGGTGTTATCAATGAGCATAGATGAAAAAATAAGTATGTTTTTTGTCTATACAGTGCTGACTGGCTGCAAGGAGGTGGGAATAGAAGGTTAGAATCCAAAATGAGCTTGCAGGCTGAAGATTGTCCACATTTTTGTCTCTCAGAAAAAGTGTCTTTCTATTAGACTTACTCAAAATACTGTGCCAGTAATGGATGGGAACAGTCAACTGGGTAATACTTACTACAGCTGTATGTGAGAGCTGCAGTAGCTCACAAACTGTAAAATAGTCAGGAATATGTTTATCTCACATAAGATTATATTGCATAAGAAAATAAATTGCTTGTTCTTTCTGCTCTTGTCATCATGCATTTGGCCTTGTCTGAAGAGTTGCACAGGTGTGAACAGATTGGAAAGAATCCAGAGGAAAGGGAGGTGGATAAAGAAAGGTGTTGCAAGCATGACTTTGGAGGAAAGATGGAATGAAAATTCTCTGTTTAAAGACTACAGATAGAAGACAAGTATGCAAGTGTGCAAAAGCTGTGAAAAGAAGAATAGAATAATCTATCCTCCACATCTGGAGGAAATAATGAAGGAAATTGCACAGGAAAGGAAATAATGAGCTTATCTTGAGTCAAATGACTTCTGGCTTAATTTTTTTTTTTTTTCTTAAAAATGTCTGAAATGGTTAAGATTAAAAAAATGCTAATGTGCAGGGAGGTGCTGAAGCTTCATTTTGGACATCTTTAGATAAATATCTGCCAGAAATAACAAGAGTATAATTGAGGGTGCTCTGGGAGTAAGGTTTAGTGCTCTGTGCTAAACACATTTTGAAGTTTTTTCTGGCCTTATTTACCATGATTCTCTGAGTGTTTCAGGCTCAGTACAAAGCTTGCTTATTCCCATTTCTCTTCTGTGTATCATTCTGCATGTCAGTGAAAGGCCAGGGTACCCAGGTGGGGTCCTGGATACCTCAGTTCTGTGGTGCCAATAACAGGCACAGGGAATTTGTTTTGATAAACCCATCATACCTCTTAGACCTACACAACCTGAATTCAGTTTTCAGCAATTTTTTTCCCAGAGAAGACATCTAAATTCCATTACTGGACCCACTGTGCAGTAACCACCCTGACAAACCTACCCGAGTGCTGATTTGTGTATTTAACTGTAAGAGAGGGATAGCCTTTGAAGATGTGTGTTTGAACACTGGTTTGGCTGCACTGAAGGAAAAATGAAGACATGGAAATATATTAAGCAATGCTAGATGGTTACTAGAGGTTTGGTTGAGGTGCTGTAAGGAACAAAAGCAAAATTTATTTTTGGGCAACATTCAACTATTGTATCTGAGTATTCTTAACTACTGATCCATATAATAGGCCTTATATATTTTATTTTTTTTTCCTTTGGCAGGAAGAATGCAGAAACAACTTTAATTTAAGTAATTTTATTTATATGCACTCCAAACATATTTGTATACACAGGGAGCTCCAATTGCAGTGTAATTAGAGTAACATGAGAGTCTTAAGATCAGGAGTTCAAATTTATATTTGTAAATATTTCACTAACTTCTAAAACACTCTTCAAAGATGTTTATTATCTTCATTTTCTGATTGATGAGGTTGTCATACTTCCAAATACAGAGAGAGTTTCCTTCATATACAAGACCTTTATTATTTGAATGTTTGGATGATAATAACTATTAAACTAATTGAAGCAAGAAACTAAATTATGTGGATTGGAGAAGAAAAAGGGTGAGGAGCTTGCGTGCATCTTCCCATTGCATCAAGAATTAATCTACATTATTATTATTTTTACCAAACACTAATAGCTGCTTATTTAAAAAACAAAATGAGACATATGAACAGTATGGCTGTGTATTTATTTTACAGGAAAGATTTGGGAACTTGGGAGATGGTGCAGACTTTCAGATCCCTTAAAAAACCCTTCATTTGTTTTATGAAGTGTATTACAACATCAATCCATCCATGCTGTCCTAAGAAAATTTTGTTCTATGTGATTAAGTTTCTTATTGGCATGTAATGCTGGAAGTGATGTGCGTGAAGCAGATTCATCTATTGATTCACATATTGCCAATAGGTTATGGCACAGTTTAATCTGAATATTGTCTGTCCTGTTCCTTTCAGGAAAAATCTTTTGGATTGCTATTTCTGGAAAAAACCCTTCTAGAGAATGCTGGCAAATATCTATTGATCCAAGACAAATGTGGAAACACAAGGGATTTTTGGCAAAAACAAATGAGAGGTAACATGTCTTGAATTATATGATCTCAGGGTCTGTTTTTACAGTCTTTACCTAAGTAAAGCACCATCAGCTTTAGCAGAGATTTCCATAGTGATGTCTAAGAGGAAGGATTCCTATTTCTCCTTTTCATTCTTCAGTAGATTGTGGAGAATATTTTTTGATTAACTGAGTACTGAGAATGGTTCATCTTTATACCAAATCAACCCTTTAAGATTACCCACTCTGGGATAACATCTTAGAATTAGGGTTTGGAGACTGAAGGCCTTCAGAATTCCACTGAATTCTGCTCAGACAGAGAGCTCCACCACCAGTGTGAGTGTCCTGCTCGGCTGGGGTGGGGCTGGGGGCTGCCTGGGTTTCCTCTGCAGCCATGCCCTGCCTGGAGACCTGGACCAAGGGCAGATTTAGAGATGGAGCTGTAGCTCAACGCATGTTTGGGCTCAGAGGGACTGAGTTAACAACTTAAGGGGTGAATTTCAATTTATAATGAATAAATACCTTATTCCAGTGTATTTTTAAGGCACTCAATTTGCATTTACTGTCAAAAGTCAATGTTACTGAGGTGCCTTGTAGCAGAAAATTCATAACATCGTTCTTCATTGAATGATGGGCTATACCTAGTATAATTCCTGGTAATTGCTGTCATTTGAAAGGAGCCTCAGTTGATCAAAATTAGTTTTAAGAGTAAGCAATGAGTGTAGTAAACTTAGCCTTTTTTTTTTTCTTGGCTAGTTCACAATTTGGTTCTTCTGATGTCTTAAGTAAAGAATTTTATTTTCATGAGCTTCTGGAGAACAGATAAACTGAAATTATTTTATCATTGTGAGGCAGTCAATCCATCTGCTAATTTTTTCTCCGATACAGACATATTGTCCGTTGGTTAACCCTTTCAGTAGGAAGGGAAAAGAAAGGAAAGGAAAAAGAAGACAAAATAATCTCGTTTGTTCCATGGAGGCTTTCTAAAGCTGAAAAGAAAAGTCAAAATGTATGTGTTTCATAACACCACTGGGATCACATACATGAGGGATGAATTCTTCACAGAGCTGAGGAGCTGAAAGAAACATCCTTGGAATAAATATTCCAAGTTATAGTTAATAAGTTATATATTCCAATACAGTCCTTGGAACAAATATGTCATCTCTGTTGAGATGACTAAAATGGGGCGGGACAGAGATTATTTTACTAACAGCTAGGATTAGGTTTGTGGCTCCTAGAAAAGATGTGTTTCTTCTGAGGCTGCCTCCCTGCTTGGGGGAGATGAAGCTGACTCTGGGCGCGAAGGCGATCGCGGCGGCTGCGGAGGCTGAGGGCGCTTCCCTCGCGCGCGCGGAGGCTGGGCGCCGGTCCAGCCCCGAGGAGCGGGGGCATCACCACTTCCATTTCTCCCTCCACATACTTGGATTGCTTGGGATCGCTGAGGAGACAGAATGGCTCTGCTGCAATAAGGTCCCAGGAGAGATAGGATGAAGCAGAATCTTTAAAACTGTGTCCTCACTTGTTCTTTGGAGCTGGGTGTGTTCTTTTTTTTTTTGTTTGTTTGTTTGCTTTTTGTAGGCATATTTCTAAAATCCATAAGGAAGGAGAGGGCTTTTTTTCCTCACCTTCTGAAGATTGTTTTTGCCTTTCCTGTCTGTGGAATTAGTTCGAGAAATTACTCAGATAGTCATTGGGTCCATGATTATTTTTCGTATTCTGAGCCATAAATATCTCTTTATTCTGAGACAGTAGTTCTTAACCATAAATGTTTTTCTAGCAGCACTGCATACAGTTGAATAAATGTTAGCAAACCATGTTTTAAGGACATGGTCAGGGCCACAGCTTCAAAAGGACCTGAGGATGTATTGCTGTAGCTTCTGTGATGTGGGTTTAGCAGCAAGAAACAAGCGACTGAATGTGAAACAGCGCAGGCCACAGTTCTTGTAGTGTATAATCTAATGTGAAAATCCAAGCAACTGGGACTCACCCAGCACACAGAAAGGTTTAATGGGACTTCAGGGAACAGTGGACTTGAAACAGTGCTGGTTTTACTGAAATACGAGTCTACGCTGGGGGTGGGGTAGTAGCTGCTATACTACCACCACTAAATTGCTGTTTACTGCTTTATGGAATTCTCTGCAGTTCCTGCTTCTCCCCATGTTTTATTAATCAAAGTGAGGAACTGGGCTGTAAGTCACAGTGTTCCTTCTGTACCACTTGTTTGGGTGCAGAGGAGGGTTTCACTGTGTTTTCCAAAGGGCTGGCAGAATTTCTGTTTCTTTCTTGTTCCCTTCCCCAGCCTCCATTCATTTTATTGTGGGAAACACCACCTGTGGGTAGATGGACTAGAAAGGGATTTAGTGTTTCAAAAGTCTTTGACTCAGAGATGTGAGCACTATCTATTGCTCTTCCAGTCTGTCTGTCCTGTTTAATAAATTTGCCTTCCTTGCAAAGGAGACTTTGGAGAGAGGACACTATGTCCTCTGCTGATCACTTGCTGTCAATGACTATAAAGGAGCTTTCTTCAGTTCATTCTATATTAAATGGTGACTTCGAAGAAATTGTTACCTTGTTTCTTACTAGAAATGCTTCTTGAATCAGTCTATTTTTTTCTCTCTTAAATGCAAATCCCCTCCTGTGTTCGTAGCACTTTGCATTTATATGACAGTTTTCATCTGAGGCTTTTAAATTGCAGCGTGTTATAATTTTGTTGGAAGTACGAAAATTTTACCTGAGATACATGTCCTGAAAGGAGGCTGGATGTCAGTTTATTTTCCCAATAACTGGCAAGAGGACAAGGAAATTGTCTCAAATTGCACGAGGGGAAATTTCGATTGGATATTGGGAAAAATTTCTTTTAAAAAAGTGTTGTCAAGCCTTTGTTGTCAGCCCTGAACAGACTGCCCAGGGAAGTGGTGGAGTCACCATCCCTGGAAGTATTTAAAAGTCATGTAGATGTGATACTCAGTGGTATGGTTTAGAGGTGGACTCGGCAGTGCTGGATTTGCAGTTGGACTTGATGGTCTTAGAGGTTTCTTCCAACCTAAATGATTCTATGTTTTTAATTAGACTAAACAAACAGTAACAAAACCATGGCCCTGAGTCTGCAGGCTGATCCCACTGATTCAACCCAGCTCTCTCATGAATTCTTTGTGAAACAGAGTCTAACTTCAGATGCCTTTCTTCTGGAAATGAAGGAGCTCAGCTGCACCACATGATTAGTTTTTCAAGCAAATAACATTTTGGCTATCAATGGAGGGAGCCCAGGAGGAATTACCTGCAGGTGTGGAGGAAAATTTAGCTTCCCAACCATGCAGTACTAACTCTTTGTTCTGCTGATGCAGGATTAGAGCTCAATGGGAAAGAAAAAGATCAATGACATTTAAGGCTTTGTCTTTACTGGGGTAGGATTTTTATGTTCTTACCATCTATAACTGGGACCAGATTTTTCAGTACTACTCTACTCCTACCAGATCCTTAAGTACATACTTGACATTAAAATCAGCTCAACACCAAATGTAGTGAATACCTGAAAATCCATCCACTTATTTGTATAATTAAGTTCTCTTTCCAGAAATATAGCTTTGTATTTTTTAACACAGTCTTAATAACCCAAAATAACACATAAAATGAGTAGTGTGGGTGATATTTCTTTGAACCTAAAATAGTGGCAATTAACAGCGTCTGCTCACTGTTGTGGAAATTCCATTAGCAAAAATCCCAAAATAAACTCAACTGAAGTAAGCAAACTGGTTAGGACAGAATTAGGAATTGCTCAAAAGGTTTCACAAGATGTTATAGAGACCTAAAACACAAAAATCTTCAACATTTAGAAAATTCTTTTGTTATTACCTCATATTTCTGATTTCTGGGACTTGGATAGACCTGAATATATGACCTTAGATATTAAGATTTTATCCCCTAGTTTTCTGTCTCCTAACAAAGCAACTCGCTAAACAAAGGCTGGAATGCTTTCTGCTTTGGCTAAAAGAAAAAAATCTCTATGACTGTCTTGGAAAAATCAGTTAAAGTGCTTGCATTTGGCAAGTATACATATATATATATGATATTTGAAGGAGATTAATTTAACAGATCATAACTCATAATATGGTCAGCACTCTGAGGTCCCATTAATATAATTCTTAGATTAAAAACATAATTATCCAAGCAAATTCGAACCTTTTGATAATAGTACGGTGCTTTCTGGTCCCCATGGCTTTGAATTCTTCTGGACCCAAGGGAGTGATGTAGAATTTTGCCCTCCAGCCTCTCTCTGAGTGCTGAAGAGGTGGGACTCCCTCGAAAGCATTGCTGACATGACACTTGTATCTCCTGATGAGGCAAACCTCCTGCTTTGCAAATAACACTTGTTTCACCAGAGTAGGAGAGCTTGCAGCACTGTAGTTACAGAGTTTATCTTAGCTTGGAGCTGAGAGCCCTTGGAGGATAGTTTGCCATATTGATACACAAGCCCAGTGATCACCAGTGCTGTGGAAAGAGCCTGGCTGGATGCTGCCAACGGATTGACACCTCTCCACTGCTTATGTGATTCTTTACGTGATGAAGGACAGTTTGTTTTGAGTTTTGTATTCCAATGAAAAAATCCATTAGTTAATTTTCCATTTTGAGGGACTCAGAAGTTGTGGGGATTTTTGCTTTTTTGCTTTGTCTCGTTTTGAAGATATAATGAGGTCTTTACACTGGAAGCCTGCAGCAAACCTGTTATGCTGTGATTAATGTCACTGTATAATTCTGACAAGCTGAAGCCCTCCCAGGGTGCTCATTCATCATG
>WAAG01036409.1:45481-58345 GCA_013390105.1 Tichodroma muraria | reverse complement strand
GCTGGATTGATTTTTTTTTTTTTGTGCAAACTGCATGTCCAGCCTTGCCTTGCGGGTGCTGTTAATTCTGTCCATGCTTTCTCTGGAAAAGCTGGTTTTCAACAGAAGGACTGTGTTTGCAAGTCTTCCCTGTCCTGCAAGGAGCAGGGTGAAACAGTTCATGATCCTGATACTGTGTGATGGAGAAGTAGAGACAGTGGAGGGGAGAAGTACAGAGGGGAGGAATTGCTCCTTCCCTCTCCATATATCCCACACACACTCTGAGAACAGGGAGTTTGCTGCTGAAACAAATGGGCAGGAAATGGGAAGTGAATAAAGGAAAGGGCTCCTTCACGTGCTGTGAGTGTGGCTGTGGGACGTGGTGCTGAGGCCAAAGGATCCCTGCTCTTAACCTTGCTGGTGCAAAGGGCTGGCTAACTGGATGGCACCTAAATCTGCCTGAGCTCAAAGCAGTCAGTCTGCATCATGCCTTGTGGCTGGGCAAAATCAATCTGCACATTGTGCTGTGCTGAGACACAGAAATTTCTGTGCCGAGACCCCAAAATGCAGACCCTGTGCCCTGTTGGCTTTTTCATAGGTGCTGCCTGTGAATCCACTCTGCTGTGGAGCACCAGGTATTGATTCAGGCTTGCTGGCCCAATGGTTTCCACCACTGCTGCATTTCTCTGGTTCCTCAGGGTCCTGCTTGGGGATTTGAGGCCAGGGGATTTCTGTTTGTTTGTTTAAGAATGTTTTATTCATTTATTCCTAATCACATATAGTTCTCATCATCACTTAGGCCGTGGCTTTCAGCTATCTTGAAATGAAAAGAAAATACATGTTTGTCTTCCAGCACCTTGGGAGCCAAGGGAAGCCTTAACCAGAGCCAAGATGTAACGTGGCAGTACAAACACTAGTATCCGATGTTCCCCCAGATTTGTAATTAAAAGCCGATGATTTTCCCAGGGTTACCAGAAGGACACCAGCCTGCAGGACCCAGTTGTCTGGCTGCCATAACACTAAACCTGTTCCTATAGCAATGAGCTGATTGCTGTTGGGGTTTGTGCTGATTTTAGGCCTTTTTATTTGGTGTGTTTTTTTGGGTTTTGTGTGAGTGCTGCTGCACATCTCCCTTCTTCCCGATGCAGCCAGGATCTCAGCACAGTTTCTTGGCACTGCAGCATCATCCCGTAAGGGCTGCAGGCAGTGCCAGGCACTCTGCAGGGATGTTGTGAGAAGCAGCCATGTTCCCAGGGGTCCCTGAGTCCTGATACCATCTCGGAGATGAACGGGGCCAGTGCAGCTCCAGTGGCTTCTGCAGGGGACTGGTGCTGCCTCTAGGTTGTTTTTTCTCATAGTATTTTTGTCGGAGGAATGCACCTCCTGACCCACTGCTTGCAGCGCTGCCTGGGAGAGCAGAGTGCTGGGAGGGGGGCCGGCCGTGCTCCAGCTGTGAGTCGCCAAGCTGCTCCTATTTTGGGAATGGCTGGGTGTTTCCAGGTCCCCCGGGTACGTGCTGAGTTCGCCTTCTTGCCTTTGTTAGTGCTGTTTGGGCAATAACGAAGACCTGGAAACTAGCTGTGATTTACGACCTTTTTATTAGGTGAGCAAGAGACAAAATACAAAGCAAGAGACCCAGCTCTCTGCTTTTTGCAGAAGGGATGCCTGTTTGAGTGGGAAGTGTGCAGAGTGGGCTGTGTTGGTGCAAGTACCAGCTGTTTTTTTCACCTGGTTGGTGCTCCTAAGCCACACTTTGTGTAGCAAGGGAAAGAAATTTTTGTCCTATTGAAAATTTGGATCCTGCTTCTTGCCTGTACTGGAAGGTGAAATATGCTAGGAATGAGCACTGTGTACATCTCAGGAGCTCCTCTCCTCTCTGTAGCTGGGTTGGATGCTTTGGGAGGTTTCAAACTGACTAAGCACAGGCATGCTCCTGCCTGCTCTGCTGCTGAGACATCCCTCCCCCTGCCTGAGCATGGGCTCAGAACCCACCACAGACTTGCTTCAGAGTGAATTCAAGTATGTGCTGTGAAGGGATGGAGGTAACCATGTGCTTGACATCTTTAGTTGGACCAGGGCCATCAGTAAGTCAATCACACCAGTGCTTTGTACAGGTCTGCCCTTCCGAGTTGCCAAAAGATGGGCTTGTTAGCGATGGATTAGGGGAAATAGAGGAGTTGAGCACAGCCTTCACATCACCCACTCACTGCACTTGGTACGTGCAGGGACTAGAGGTCTTTGCTTCAAGTAATGTCCAATTCCCTGCTGAGCAGGGATAGCCATGGAAATTGTCCCCTTGGGGCTTTCTAACTCCATCTCCTCATCTTGCTGAAGGACTGTCCCAGGCTCCTCGTTTCCCACTTCTCGTGGCATCCTGAAAAGTTTTAGTCCAGCACAGCTCCCAGCTGAAGTCTTTCTGGAAACCAGATGTGTCAGCTCAGCAAGACATCCTGCCTAAATATTTCCAAAAAGAAGTTCAAGGTTGCCTTGTGATTCTTGGTTTGGGTGTTGTTTGTTTTTCAGTGTTGGTTTTCAGTCTTGTGGCTATGCCTGGTAATTCCCAGCTGCTTTGGGCTTTTTGGGCTAGTGCAAAAATGCCATAAACTCAGTCTGCTAGGGCAGCTAACAGGAGCTGTAAGGGCTTTGTAGCACCCGTCTGGGATGGAGTTGCTGAAGCTGCCCCGATGAATCTCACCCAGGGGATCTCTACTGGCATGAAGAAGTCTGATCCTGGTATTCTCTCACACAACAAGTAGAAGATTTTTATGCATCCTGACCCATCAGGACAGCGATGGGGTTTTTTTATTTTTCCTTAGTGAAGCTGCACAGAAGTATTTTTCATGAAAGTTCCTCAGGTCCTGGCTGATATTTCTGATCAAAATCAGCCTTTGTGGTGATGGTGGTATCCCATCACCAAGGAAACCCAAGTCCCCAGGCCTGAGACTCAGAGGTCACTGCCTGTGTTTTGCAGGAAATCCTACCCTGAGGAGCACTAGGAGCATGTATACATGTATGTACAGAGAATTATTTAAGTGGGAGAAAATGGGTGAGAGCAGCTCCAGAGGAGCTGGTGTTAAGTGTGCAGAGGAGTTGCCTGTGGTGCTGCCCAGTGTGAGTTTGGTTTTGGTCCTCAGTCCCTCCCACCCTTGAGGAGGGCTCTGCTAGCCTGGTGGGGTTTATTGTTCAAAACAAACAGAATCCCAAAGTTTGGGCTTCCCATTGAACATGAAGCGGTTTGTGGTTTCCTGTTTCAATAAAGTGCAGCTTGCATTTGTTTTGCTTTCATCTTGGTTTTCTCTGGTGCTTTGGAATCCCCAGAGCTGGACATCTGCATCTAATGTGAACTGGGAAATTTCTGCACTGTCCATTTGTGCCTGCATAAACCTGGAGTTTCCATATAAGAATATCCTCTTGGGCTTAAATTCAAACTCTGATAAGCTTCAATGGGGCTGCATAGATCTGTGTGAGATAAAGGTACAGCTCCAGTAGATATCTGTGGTGGTTTCGCAGTGGTACAGCAATACTTGTGTATCCTCCAAGCACTTCTGTGTTCTCAAAGGAGTGTTCCTTTCCTGTTCTAAACACAACCTTCCAACTTCCAGTGCAAGTCCAAGAGTCCAGGAAGACCAGCTCAGCCCATTTGCTGACACTCAGATCCTGCACTGACTACAGAGGTGAGCAGGGGGAACTGTGTGTCCACTTGTGGGTGTTAGAGCTTTTGATTCATAGCTCAAACACCCACGTGGCTGCCTCTCTGTGGGCCAAGCTCATGACACCACTGATAACCTCCTGGAGCAAATTTTGAAGTGGTGTCTTCACTTCCATAGCAAGAGGCTTTGCCAGTCTGCCACTGTGTCCCAAAATGTGGCACCCTTTGTAAACCTTCTTGTGAGAAGTGGCTGCNAAAAAGATTATTCTTTTTCCCTCAAAATTGAGTCAGGAGCTTGTGAAAGAAAGTCCCCATGACCTGTGGGCATAAGTGACATCATAGGGTGAAAACTTTTTTTCCTTTGAGATTATGGTTGCATCCACAAGCCTGAGGCAGATGGAATCCAGCACAGCTCGAACTAAATACATAAAGGACATTTGAATGCCGAGACAATTTTCAGTAAATAACTTTGTGTTATGACATCGTGTGAGCTTCCTCAGAGTGTTACTGGAAGCCTTTTTAAGCTTGCCAAACTCCCAGCAACCTTTTTTTCTTGCCCACTTGACAGATGAGCGGTTTGAGAGCCTTAACTGCAGTGACCCACGGTGCTGGGAATGGGCGATGGGGAGCGAGCGGCTGTGCCAGGTGCTGCTGCTGGAGCTCATTCCTCCAACCTGACTCACCATGTCTCACCTGCACCTGGTGAGACAACAGAGCTCTGTCTGGTTCGGGAGAGCTGTTGACTCATTTTGGTTGTCTCTGTCACTGTCTGAATATGAGCTGTTGAGTCTCTGCTGTAGGGAGAAAGTTCAAGAAAATGGGCATTGGTGTTTTCAGGTAGAGAGCAGATGCTGGGAAGAAATGGCTCTGGTGGAGCACCAACTTTGGCTTCACTCCAAAGCTGCACTTCTTCTGCCCTTGGATTTTATTGCAGACCTCTGGCTTTGGCCTTTGCTTTCCTGGAAATGTTGAGACCTCCTGGTGGAAGGAGCTAAATGCTGAGTTTGTTGTGAGCTGCTTCAGCTTTTTGGGGCATACCAGAACAGACATTTCTGCTGTGGCTTTGCTGTTGCGGCCTCACATTTGTTTGAATCACCAGTTCAGAGCCTCCATAGCAGAGATCTCAAAGCAGCAGAAATTTAGCAGTGATCCTTGGTGTCTGGAAACCACCAAGTTCTGTGTGGAGTTTGATCTCTGACTAACATCACACCTTGCCAGGTGGAGCAGTGCTCTTGACCTGGCAGGTCACTCACCAGCAGAACAGACATCAGTGCTCAGTGACCCTGCGAGCTTTAGAAGCCTTTGCTTCAAAAACAACAACAACAAAAATTCAACCCTGCCATGAAGGAAGATAAACTGTGCTGTATACAAAACCCCTTGTCTAAGAAATGTCTTATCTCTGAGGGGTTTGCAGAAACCCTCTCTTCTTTGGGAATGATGAAAGCAAGACAGCTATTAATAAGCTGAAAAGAGAAATGGCAGCAGGATGCATCTAGCTTTTGATGGTGGTGTCTTTCTCATGTTTTCAACAACTGCAAGGGTTTTCTGTAAAAATGTTTCGAGACAGAGATATTCATGAAACTGCATTTCTAATGTGGGCTAGAGAGAGCTGGGAAAGCTAAAGAAACTTTTTTGGCAGCAGTTCATTTTTCTTAGCCTAGTGTACTTGTCCAATCTGTGTCCCTTTTAAATTCTAATTACTTCCTCAGGCACCACAAACACTCTGGCCTTGTCACTTCTCCTTTTGAAGTTTGCTTCTCATAATGCAGCCTCTTCTGAAGCGCTCATGCTGTCGGTCAGCTAACTAGTCCAAAACATTCCACTGCTTCAAAATCACTTAATTCTTTTTCAAGCACAAAGAACAGCTTTCCTGTTGCTGCCTGCTGACTCATGCGAGAAAGGTAGAGTGCCTTGTGTCAGCCAGGAGAGCAAGCTCCTGCAGGCACCTCACACAGGGCAGAAAATCTGCAAAGTGTGATGGCTGAGGTGGCAAGCAGAGGTCTGGATGCAGAGAGGTTGTTAAGGGGAAAATACATCTTGGTGAAACCAGTCCGAGCATCAGTGAGTGCTGAGTGTGTCTTTGCCAAGGCTTAGGTTATCAGCCCCATTGGTGGTCATGTGCTTTGGCCTAAAAGTCTGCCTGTGGTGAAGGGCAAATGAAGAAAGTGGACTTCTGCAAAATCTCTGGAATATATAACACACAGCAGCCTTTTTCAGGTTTGCAGGACAAACTTACCAAGCCCTGCCCAAGCTGAGTGTGCAGTTTGATGTGAGATCCTCACAGTAGCAGAGAGGCAGAGCTCCTGAGCACTGTGCTGTCCTGAGATGCTGTTTCCAGCACCTGAGCATGGTCTCTGCGTGGTGCTGCACTGTGTGAGCACAGCAGCCAGCTCAGGGCAAGGTGGGTGATGTGGCATTGGGGGATATAGCTGTCAAAGGAATTTTTCTTGCCTGATGTTCCCTTCCACTCCCTTTAAGCCCCCTTACGTCTGCCTGCACCTAGCTAGGGATGGGCTCCCTGGTCCTCACTGAGGGCTCTTGGCCTGTGCAAGGGATTTAACTTTGCTGCTTTAATACCAACACCCAACACTCAGCCTCAAATGCCCCTTTGATGTGCTACTCTGAGCCAGGCACACAAAGAGTGTGGGTGAAAGGTGCTAGGGCACTGCTCCAAAGAACTCTGGATTAGGATGGATAATCACGGATAGGGAAAATGAAATGTATTATTTTGTTGCTGAGGGATTCCTATAGGTCCAGTTTGTTCTCTACGTCTCTGAAACAGTTTCCTGCCCTTTTCTTTCCTCTCAGGAAGGGGAATTTGTAGAAGCATAAGTTGGCATGTCCCACATGGAAATTTCAGACAGGTGTTACTCAAAATGGAGAGGAAATTTAGAGCGTACATTTCTTGAATGCCATGATGAAGGAGTTTTGATGGCCCGAACAGCCCTTGAGAGCTTGGCAGTTCTTGTGCCCGTGTTTTTTGTCTGCAGTTTGTGCAGTGCATGACCTGCTTAGCAGCTTACCCAGGTGGCTGTGACAGATGTCCCTGCTGAAGGCTGAGATGGAGCTAATCACTGCTCCCTGCCCTTTCCACCTGGCTGCCAGGCAAAGCACTTTTCCCCTTTGGGCAGTTTTTCACACAGGTGAGTGTGGGGTGGTAGCAAACTCCTCCTGGTGCCAGTGTGAGAGAAATTGCTGTTCTGGGGTGTGTGCCTGAAAGAAACCTTTTTTGGGAGAAACAAAAGATTGTTTTTCTTTGTAACCAGAGGTAAGTGATGAAGGACTAGGCCCCACAACACATAGAAGCTTCTCAGTGGAACCGAAAGAGACAAGTGGTGGCTACATCCCAATTGCTGTTCAAGGTGGGACTCTCTGGGTGGGAGAGCTGGTGTTTTTAACCCTCTGTAGCAACATAAGTAAGTGAAGCAGCCTCCAGAGGAGATGAATTCGAATCCCTTCGGTTAAGGATCCACCACCTTGGAAGTAAGAATGAGAGGACAACTGCTCCAGGAATCTAGTCTCCTCTTGCCCCCTCTCTTTTTTTGTCCCTTTTCCTGAAACAAACAAGTTCAATCGATAGTATTGGTACTTTTCCTTATAAACACACATGCTTTTTTTTGTTTTCACTGTGTTCTGCAACAAAATATGCCTAGTCCTAGAAATGGGGAGTGTTTTTCCAGTCATTTGTCTTTCCTTCACCTGCCTGTTTATTTCTTAGAAAGGCTGGGCAAACAGCTTATTGTAAAGGAAATTGCAACAAGCCACAACACAAAGAAGCAATCCTTGTGTTTTTCTTACCCCAAGAAGATTGAAAGGCTCTGTGGCTTTAACTTTGGGGCTGGGGCTTAAGCTCAGAATCGATGGAAGGGAAGACAAAAGGTTGAGTAGAGGTTTGCAGTGGCAGCCTGTGATCTCTCTCGAGCCATATCCAAGATGTACTGCTCCGCTTTTTCTCTGGGCCCTCAAGTTGAATAGCCAGCAGTTTTCCCTGCAAAGCAGGAAGGCTGCTGGGCTGGCTGTGCCTTACCAGCTGGCACTGGTGAGGATATGCATCTCTTTATGCCTGTGAGTACTAGAAAACTGTCTTGAGGGCAGGATGCTCCTCGTGTCCTGACTGAATTGCTTCCAGCGCTGCGGGCAGAGTGCTGGACTGGCCAGGCTGCACTTAGCACTGAATAAACAGAGAGTTCCTGCAAGTTATTACTCTCATTAAAGGTTATTAATTCACTAGTGCCGAGGCTGAACTATATTCCATTCATTTTCTGGATGGAGAGCACAGCAGTGTGGTTTGGAGTGAGGGTGGCGTGGCCTGCCCCAGCCGCAGGGAGCCAGGCATGAGCTGCTGATCCCAAACCACCGCTCCACAAATGATCCCCGGTACCACGGATGGCATAAGTGTTTATTAGCATGTAATCCTGAGAAAAGAGAAAAGCCAGCCTGGGTGGGTCATAGCCAAGCCACAGGGATGCCTCCAAAGTGTGTTAAGAGGGGGATGAAAGAGTCAAAAGTTCATTTAGAAAAGCTCCAAAGAAGCTGAATGTGCTGGAAAGACTTGAACTCGTTCATCAGCAGTTCCTTGTCACAAATTTTCTGCTGAGATGGTAAATGAAAATAATGATCTAACTTTTAAATCTGTGATAGGAATAGTGATACCTTTGTCATATTTATGTAATGGGTTTCAGAGGTTTAATTCAGAGTATTGTTCCTAGTCAGGATAACTGGCTCTCATTCATGTAAACAAAGTGCAAGACAGACTAAGTAAGAAAATCTTTTTTATCCCGTAAATGGTTGTTTTGCTGGTTTAAGAGCTGTCTTTCATTTCCCTCTGCCTCACAGTCAGGATAGAAAGGGAGAAGTTTTCCAATTCACATGGAAAAAAAAAAAAAAAAAGGAATGCAGGACTTTGTCCTGGTTTTCCAGGACATCAGCCCCCCTGAGCTCCTGCTGGGCTCTGCTGGGCAGGGTGGTAGAGATGCCATGGGGTGGTCTTGTCCTGAGCTTCCTTTTACCCTAGGGCATCTCTGTGAGCCTGACTTGCTGCTGCTCAGAGATGAGCTCAAGCTCAGGGTGCAGATGGTAAATCAAGGTTTATTGCTCAGTCTTGGCAGAATTTTGGCTTGGCTTACCTCTACTTACCTTACAAGAGGTTCTCCCATGCAGTAAAGCATCCATGGGCAGTGGGACAGGGCTGTCACCATGAGTCAAGCCAGGAGCCCTCCATTTGGTCACTGCAGAAGCTGTTCATCTCAGCAGGTAAATGTCTGTGGCTTCTCTGATCCGTGCTCCGTGAGTCAGACCACACCATGTGGGGCCTGGATCTGCAGGGAGACAAGCGGGAGCTCACGTGTCTCCTCCTGCCACTTGTGGTGTGCAGCTCCCCTAGTCTCCAAGTAATGCCACCTGTGTTTTAGTAGGACACATTTCTGTCACGTGGATGGGCCTGTGTTGGAAGAGTAATGTGTGTGCAGCCATTGCATAAATTGGGTGGCCTGGGAGAGGTTCTCTTCTGAGCATCCTCTCAATAAGTGACACTTGTTTTTCCCAGGCCACCAATACTTGTTTTTATGAGTATTGGACAAAGAAGTTTCATGAAGAAAATGTATTTGGGAGTTTCTTGGCAACAGGAATTAATAACACAGATGACAAATGGCACCAAAGACTTGAATCCCATTTGAAAACTTGTTGAGTGATGAAAGCAGTGTTTGGGGTGTGAAGCAGGGCAGAGCCTCTCTTTCCCTGGGCATCACTGCAGCATTAGGACAAGACTGGTGTTTCCTAACAGGGCACATGTGTCTTGGAACAGCTCATGTGGTGCCCAGCTGCCTTGGTAATCCATAGCAAACAGGGGAGCTGCCTGTTCCTGGGAGGCTGCTCTGCCACCCTTAGTGAAATATCATTTTGGAGGTGTGGGAGAGGAATAAAGGTGGCATCTCTTAAATACAAGAGTGAGGAATGTCCTCAGGTCACCCAGCAGGTGTGCCTTTCCCTCACACGTGGGAGAGTGGTGGGTGGGAGCTGTGGCTTCCTTTGGTGGCAGATGTTGGATCCCTGTTGGGAGGTGCTCACTGAGCAGTGGTGACTCATGGCAGGACAGGGTTTGTAATTTGACCTCTTTGTAGTATTACTAAAGCTTGTCTTTCTATGCTTCTTCACCCTAAACTGAAGTGTAGTGTACGCTGCTTTGTTTTGAATCTTGTTAGGAAGGAGTGTGAGCTCTGGTCCTTAGTGGTGTCTATAGATGAGGGAATTTTTTGGAGGGAGAGGGGTTTTTTTCTGGGGGGAGCATAGGTATTGGAGATTTTAACACTTTTCTCTGATGATGATTAAACACCAGATTTCCAAGGAAAAGATCTGTGGTTTGCACATTGCAGCATCAATACTGCTCAGTGACTCAGCTGCATGGTCCTCCCTCTTGGTGTTTAGGCTTCCAGATTACCTTGAGGAGGATGTATAAGGACTGCATCCAGTGTCTGGACAAGGGATTGAGCAAGATTATTAAGAAAGAAATCTAGCAATCAATAATGATGTTGCTGTAGGCTCTGCCAGCCTATCCTGATACACTCAGGATACTTAAAAAAACCTGTTCTGTCCCTGCACTAGTGCAATAGCCTGGTGTGGTCATTCTGCTTTTCAGCTGTAGGCACAGGAGCCCAGCCATGGCTCTTGTGGGCTGTGTGGCTCGAAAAGCCCTTTCTGCAGAGGAAACAGCAAGCAAAGACTGGGGACTCCAGGGCTGTGGGTCTGTCTTTCTCTCTGACCCCAGAGCTCTTGATTTTGCTTTCTCAAACATAATTGCTTTCCCCTTTTGCTGTGTTCCTATTGTTTGTTGGAGAAACGATGCCATTAAATCAACAGAGAATGGTGGGAAAATGCTTTGATATGCGGCCTTAGGAGGGCGTGTGCGTGTGTGTGTATGCTTGTCCTCTCTCAAAAAAAACCAGCACAACCCTATGTGTATCTGGCAGCTTCCTTTAATTTGTGTCTTGCCTGCGAGAGAGAAATCCATCTCAGAATGTATTTGGCAGTTAACCTCCTTTATTTGTATTGAAGTGGCACAAGCCGCGGGTGTTGTTCCAGGGCTGTCGTTCACCATCGTTGTGATAGTTAATCTCTCCAGCACCGTGCATTTTCTCACTCTGTTTTGGGAATGAGGTATCCCAGGCTTCTTTTCTCCATGGGAAAGAGGGGGTCCCGTGGCTGTGGGCTCAGCAGGCATTAGGGACTTTGTGTGCCTCTATTCTGCTGCTGCTGTGTAATGTGACAGGGATGGAAATGTTCTTTCCTCTGCATGCAGCCGTGCGCAGTGACGAGCAGGGATGAGGCAAAGTCTGCCACAGCATTTTGACTGAAACTGTGCTCCAGGAGCCTTGGCAGAGACCAGAGGTGAGGTCCAGGGAGCACGTTGCCCCGTTCATGGAGCAGAGACTGCATTAAGGCAGAGGAGAGCAAGGCTGTGCTGAGCAGGCGGCTGTGGGATGCCTTCTTGCACAAGGTTCCAGCAGTAGAGCCCTGTGCATTTGTGGTGTTTGGTTGAGTGTTTTGCATGTTTCTTTTTCTTGAAGGCAGCTGTTCCATTTGATCAGCCATCTCTTGGTCTTGATCACCCTTCCTGGGTGCAGCTGTGCATTGCATTAGACAGCAAACAGCAGATGTGCTTTAAGTTGCAGGTCAGATGACAACCCCTCCAGTGAAGTCAGCCCCATAGAGTGATGGAGAGGAGAGCAGCCCTTCACAAGGCAGAAAACCCCAAACCAGCCGACCACCGATCTTAGCTGGAAACTGAAGAAGTAAGGGGGAAAAGCAGCAGAAAAGAGTGTGGGCACAGAAGGGAATCAGTGGTGGCAGCTTCACAGGAAATGGTGTCTCTGTCATGCCACTCCAAGATTCAGCTCTGGGGCTTGGCAGCAAGCATGATTTCTGCTTTGTAAAAATTGTTGGGATTGTTTTTCTGTCCACTGGGGAAGGAAACCACCAGGCCCTGCTCTTGGGGATATTTACCTTAAAACAGTGTTGTCTGTAATGTCCTGCCCTGCCTGACTTGGTCCAACTTTTTTTAGTTGACATCTTAATTTGGATTGATCATTACTTACCCTTTTGACTGCTGCACTTATGTTTTTTTTAGTTGCTTCGTTTGGGTTTTCCTAGCTGGGTTGTGTCCCAGCAGGAGTTAGTGTGTTACACAACTTGTGTGTGACCTGGTGCCCTGCTCAGTGAGGATGTGGCACTTCTCTGATCCGCCCCAGGCTCCAGCACAGTTTTCCATGGCACTCTATGATATGTTCTCATCTGCAGAGGCTATGAGCATCACTGAGCACAGACCTGCAGTTTGTAGCCTAGTACAGCTTTGGGGACCTTGTGAGTTTGAAGGGCAGTCTGCTGGTACGGCCTGCTCCAAAGGAAGAGGTGCCAGCATCTCTCAGATGTCATCCAACAAATTTGTTTGGCAGTGGGGAACCTCCAGTGACTCACCAGTTGCTCTGTCATGGAAAGGCTGAGACCCTTTGCAAAGAAACACATTGTTATGTTGCCCGTGAAGTGTCAAACGTACACCCTCCATTGCATATCCATTGCATACCAGATGATCTTTAAGGTCCCTTCCAACCCAAACTTTTATATGATATAATAGAGCAATATGGCACTAAAATGCAAGAGTGCTCAGTATAATCTCCTTGTGACACGGTAATGTTCATGTTTTGCTTCTCTTTTCTCTTTATTTTTTTTTTCTTTTTTTTTTCTTCTTAATTTTTCTTGGATGCTGTTTCCCACCTTCCAGTGGAGGTAAGAGGAGTCTGTTGTTTGCTCAGCTAACTGAAAAAAGCTTTGTGTGCATCTTCTGCTGCCGTTTTGTTAAAGTTCAGAGTTCCTGGGTTAGGGCTGCCACTTCTCAATACGAGTCTTGTTCAAACTTCCAGAGCAGCCCACGCAGAGCTGCTTGGGTTCATCTGCACGGCTCTCAGCCCACAGCCAGCCAAGCACATTGTTTGCCTCTGTCCTTCCATGAATCATGCTTTGCAACAAAGACCAGCCTAGTGCTCCCAGTGAGAGTGTGAATCCAAGCGGTGCTGGATTTTAGGTACATTAATAGAGCAGTCTGGGTGGGGTTTCTTTCCTTCTTTTTCTTTCCTTCTTTTTCTTTCCTTCTCTCCTTCCTTCCTTCTCTCCTTCCTTCCTTCTCTCCCTCCTTCCTTCCTTCTCTCCCTCCTTCCTTCCCTCCTTCCTTCCCTCCTTCCTTCCCT